>JAECUM010008116.1:0-58727 GCA_016617855.1 Megalonaias nervosa | reverse complement strand
AAACTTTCGTATGACACATCGCAAAGCTCTAATCAGAAGTTCGATCTGGGTGGGCTCTTCCATCGTGCTGGTTGGCTTAAGAGTGAAATGAATATTGAAATGGAAGGCACCAGCCCTTTATATACACATTGAGCCTGAAATGGATATATAAGGGTCCATGGTGTTTCAAATGTACTCATTTGACCTTTTGCAGTCAAGATGAAACGACCGCATCATTTCGTAAAGAAAGGAGAAGAACGTAAGAGGCAGAAATGTGATTTATCGCCTTGCACAGTAGCTGAAGTCTTGGCTCAAATTCATGCCTGCGATTTTGAAGATGAGATGAGTGAACAAGAATCAAGACGCAGAGAGTCTATACCAAGTCAAAGTTCATCAACACCAGTAAACCCTGAAACTTACTACCACATTCGAGAGACGGACAAACTCTCCTCTAGAAAATTTAGAACCACAACCTACACGTATGCGGTGAAGTTTATAGATTTCAAGTCCGATGTGTGGGATTCTTCGTCAACCACATTGAAACAGCAATGTCTAGATAAAGAAGACGATCGCTTGACACATTCCATTCGTCACGACAGTTTAAAGTCCCCCGTTTGGATCGACTTTAGCAGTCCGGCACAACTGACACCTTCCAAAGTCATGGACAAGATTCAACACGTGCAACAATCCAACGACAAGTTTCACATCACCGACGGAAAAGCGACACTGTTCATGACCCACGTGTCTCTTCCTCAAGGGACAGGACATGGCAAAACGGTGTTCTTGGTAGACAATCTTCGTAGCACCAAAACGAGTCTCGTCCAAATTAACAATCCTCAAGAAAAGATGTGTTTATCCCGTCCCATCGTGGTAGGACGAACGTATGCCGACAAGAACGACACGGCAGAATGGAAAAGAGGCTAGCAAACTATTCAGAAATCTAGCTGAGCCAAACAACGAAGAGAAGCAGAGCTCCTGTTACAGCAAGCGGGGGTATCCAAAGACACCGCTTGTGGCATTTCTGAAATGCAAATATTGCAAAACGTCTTAGTTCCACGTTTCACCTTGACAGTGCACCCTCAGAAAGTGCGTGGACCTCTGTTGTTTAGAGGCAACGATTTCAAAGACGGAAAATACATTCACGTCTATCATTACGATGAACATTTCGATGCCTTCACCAGTATCACTGCATTCCAGCCATACAGTTATTACTGAGAAATGTGACTATGGCTATAACAATCGAGAGCAACACAAGCATTGTGGATCGAAATGTGAGGGATATTTGTCCTCTAAACCCTGTCTGGACGAAGGAAAAGAACGAGTACTTGCCCAGCTTTTCAGCACACGTTTGTCAGTCCAACTGCTTACCAACAACATCTAAAGTTGCAAGGTTCACAACAGAAATGTGCTTGTCAACTCCTGTCATTGTATCCTACCTGTGGACAAGGCATACGTACCAATAATGCCAAGGAGCACGTCTGTTCAGGAAAGAAGCGATGTCACATTTGTCGCCAAATCGTGGACTTGGAACACCAATGCTACATTCCAAAATACCATTCCAAACATGAAGAAGAAGATAATGACCAGAAGAAAGGCCATTTCATCTTTTTCGATTTCGAATTCGTGCAAGAGGCTGGCATTCACATTCCTAATTTCTGCGTGACTCACCGAGCGTGTGAGAAGTGCATCCAAGAGCCTATCTTTAGTCATTGCCCTCAAGGAATAAGATTCCTGGAGGACGTGAACAAATCTTTCGAGCACAGAACACGCTGACGGATTTTGCCCAATGGATCTTAGACCCTATCGACGAGACGTGGAGCCAAGAGGACATCGAACGTTACGGAGATTGCCATTGCAATGCCACGGTGATGGCTTACAATTTCTCGGGATACGATGGGCAATTTCTCCTCAGATACTATACGGAACAAAGTACCGAACGGACAGTGACTTTGAACGGAGCCAAAATCATTTCCATGCAAGTGGGACAAGTACAGTTTAAAGATTCGATGAGTTACTTGGCCATGCCTTTGATCCGAATGCCTAAGATATTTTGAATGACAGAAATGGCCAAAGGCTATTTCCGCACTTTTTCAATACCGAAGCCAATCAACATGCCATTTTACCACACTTACCTGAGCCTCACTACTATGACCCCGACAACATGCATACCGAACAACGAGAAGCTTTCTACGCTTGGTACCTCACTCAAGCCTCTGACCCTTTCAACTTTCAGGAAGAAATATTAAAATATTGTCGTTCCGACGTGGATATTTTACGGCGTAGCTGTGGAAAATTTCGAGAACTGTTCATGGAGCACGGAGGGATCGACCCTTTGAAAGAAGCTTGCACCAATGCCAAAGCGTGTTCCTTGGTGAACCACAACGATTCATACCCGAACACACCTTGGCTGTCATAAGTCCTCAATCGACGAACTTTGTCAAGCTTCAATACTTGGTCAAAGCCTTACGCTGGTTTTATTACTTGTGCGACATGGAAGACAAATGGATCCAACACGTCCGCAACGGAGAAGGCGAAAAGACCATCGGAAGGTATTCGGTGGATTGCTGGGACTTAGAAAACCCAAGAGCATGTACGAGTTTAACGGGTGCTTATTTCACGGATGTCCCATCTGCTACCCTCAACGTAACACGACAAATCAGTTTTTACAACCGATCATGGAAGACTTGTACCAGGCCACTTGTCAGCGACGCTTGAAGTTAGAAGAGCAAGGATACCAAGTGGTGGAAATATGGGAACATGAGTACGATCACCGTTTGAAAACCGATCCCAAGTTTAAGCGCATCGTGGAAAGTTACATGCTGGTGGACCCACTGAACCCGCCGGACAGTTTGTATGGAGGACGGACGAATACCACCTGTTTACTGTACCAAGCCGACGAGGAGAAAGAAGTAGAAATCAAATACTTGGACGTGTGTTCTCTGTATGAGTACGTGTGCAAATATTGTCACTTTCCTGCAGGGCACCCGCAAGTGCTGGCCTAACACATCGTCCTGGAAAGCATTCGACATTACGAAGGATTAATCAAGTGCAAAGTCTTGCCTCCCACGAACTTGTACCATCCCGTTTTACCTCATCATTGCCAAGGAAAACTGATGTTTCCCTTGTGTCGCACTTGTGCCGAAACGTGCAACCAAGACAGGCATTGTAAGCACAGTCAGGAAGAACGAGCCCTAACGAGAACGTGGGTCATCGTGGAATTGTTCTAAGCTCTGGACCTGGGATACCAACTGTGTCGCACTTGAGCCGAAACGTGCAACCAAGACCGGCATTGTCAGCACACCCAGGAAGAACGAGCCTTAACGGGAACGTGGGTCAGCGTGGAATTGTTCAAAGCTCTGGACCTTGGATACCAACTGTTAGAAGTGTACGAAATTTACCACTTTCCCAAGATATAAAAATACCACACGGGCGACGAGACTCAAAATGGCATTTTCGCAGACTACGGTGAATGCCTTTTTAAAACTGAAACAAGAAGCCAGTGACTATCCTTCCTGGTGTCACATTCCCGAAGACCAAAAGAAATTCAAAGAGAAATACTGGGAGCAGGAAGGCTTCACTTTTTAGACCACATCGAGAAAAATGAAGGAAGGCGATAGTTTACCAAGTGATGTTAAATTGCTTGTGGGGTAAAATGGCACAACGACCGTGTTTACCCAAGACGGAGTATTTGACAGAACCTGCTTGCTACTTCCAGATGATTTACGACAAAACCAAAGACATGAAACACGTGGACGTCGTTCGTGAGGACTTGATCTTAGTCAATTACGAAGAAGAACTAGACTTTGTAGAAGCCAACGAATTTGGAAATGTCATCATTGCGGCTTACGTGACAGCTCATGCTCGCTTAAAACTGTACGATGCTTTAGAACTGTTAGGAGATCGTGCGCTGTACTTTGACACGGACAGTTGCATCTACATTGATCGTCTGGGTCAACAACACCCTAACATCGAAGGAGACCGTTTAGGAGCCTGGACAGAAGAGCATCCCGACGACAAGATTCTAAGTTTTGCAAGTGACGGTCCCAAACATTACGGCTACGAATACCGAAACCAACAAGGATATGTGCAGACCGATTGTAAAGTGAAAGGATTGACTTTCAATTGTCGCACCAGTCGACCGGTGAACTTTGGCGTCTTGAAAGAAGCCTTGCAGTCTGGACAGGATGGAAATTTTAAAGTGACCACCCACGAACCGCATACGATTGTACGTTTACCCATACACCAAATCGTCAGACGACCCTTGGAAAAAGTGTATCAAATCGTGTACAAGAAGCGAGTGAGATTTCCCAATTACTTCACTTTACCAAACGGACACACTGGTATAAAAAATGGTTCCAAGACGAAAGCCACCAACAGGAAGGATGACTTCGACACAGCAAGAATCGAGAGAGAGACCCACGGAGAACTCCAAGTTCAAACCATACTAGTTTCCTGTTTCCTTGCCTGATTATTGTGGTGATGCCAGTCGATTGTAAACGTTTCAATAATGGCCCACGGATTGGGAAGGCTAGAACAGGATTTGTCTACTTGGTACCTGAGACTGGATTGGGATACGAAGTACAGTTGTGGTCTGAGGTTGTGTATGGATTGATGTATCTATAAAGATTCAGCTATTCTGGAACATACTCAATGGTCTCCGCACTGTCCTTACTTTTCTATGGCCTTTCCACCCATTCCACTACGGTTTAGGTATGAAGTTACCTTAGAGAAGTTAGTACCGTTGTCCAGGAAGAAAAAAGGGAAGACTTCCAAAACTAGGCATAAAAAAGGAATGATGTACAAGCTCGAGACTTCATTACGACTATTATAAAAAGGGACAACGTCAAAGACCAATAGTTCATTGTCACTATCAACGCCAAGCGAGTAAGATGAAACCTTTCAAACAGACACAGTTCAAGTTTGATGATGCTCACGTGGAGTGCTATATTGTACCTTGCGATTGCAGGGATGTGAACTCAGCGATTCAGTATCACGGGAACATTGCTATGAATAGACCTACCATGGAAAGTGATGCTGTACGTGTCAAACCTGACGGATGCTAAAGCGATGCCACTCGTCATCGTTCACCTTTTCACTTTACTGGTTTTCATGGTGGATGTCATCATTATGAAGCCGTGCGGCTACCACCCTAAGGATGTCATTGCAAACTGAGCAAACTCCTGCATATTTCACCGTACCCTCATCGAAATGAACCTGTGAAAGACGAATATTCGTTCCCTGTGCGTTTGCCAGAATAATTTCACTATGAAAGTCGATTCCAAACCTTCCGAGGAAATGGCCAAAATATCGGGGAGGACCTAACCCCGAAGAATTAGCCAGTGCCGGATTTATCTACTTGGGCGAAGGGGATAAAGTCAAGTGCTTCAGTTGTGGTGTGTCACTTCACGAGTGGGAACATAAAGATTCCGCTTACCTGGAACATGTTTGATGGTCTCGGGATTGTCAATACCTACCTTTAGTGGGACCTCGTCGCTGAAGTGACCTACCATGTCGTTTAAGAAACCAGCTTGGCTATGAGTCAAACGTTGGACAACACCTAGACAAGTATTTAAACCCCATGTAAAAAAAATAATATTCAAAGATTACCAAACGAATTGCAGGAGAAGATCTACAAGGACATTTGTCAGGGACTTGCCAGAGCCAAATCTCAATGGGTGACTGTAGAACTTTAATTTCGAGAAATTCACAAGAGGAAACTGACAAAAGTCAACAAACAGGTCAGATTTCTCTGGATCAAGGGTGCGTTCTTACTAATATTCCGCTTTAGACTATTTACATTAGAAGATTTTTATGACATTCTTGACCGATTCCTGGAAGAGCAGTGTTCAGAAATTACTCACTCGTCCATTACTTTTGCTCTAAGAGGTATATAAACTGACTACCATGCCACGACCTTTATCATTCTGATACAACAGATTCCGTGGAAGGAAATCAATGACACTATTCAAACGGTAGAGGATTACCATTGCCTTGAGGAGAACTGTGTCCATTGAACTGGAGTCAACGTGTGGTGAGTGTCTTAGTGACTTGCTTTCTGGGATTTCGTTTACCAGCCGATTCTTTGTGGACTCTTTACGAACAGTACATACCACTCCATACAGCATGAAAGTGATTCCTTTAAAAGTACACGAGAGACTCATTATGTTAAACGCTTCGTGCTTTCATCTTGATACTTCTCGACCTCTACAGGAAAACAATATTCGGCAACTTCTAGGTGCTGAAGATGTGTACGACGATGTGCGTGTAGCTTGTAACTTACACCCTCACTGGAATGATGTATGTGACTGGAAAAGTTGGGGGTTCGAAGCTTCGGCAAAAGAAGTGGCACACTATGCCCAAGAATTGTCATCCTGACGTCCAACTTTCAGTGAAAAAGTAACTTTTAAACCTGTGTTAGTGACAGTACCAGAAGAAGAAGAACCACTCCCTTCAGGACAGGACAGGTCCGTCATTGACATCCCCGAAAGGCCGTTCCGAAAGGACCTCTGTGTGACTGTACCAACCAGTGTAGAGACTCTAAGAAAATTACACACTGTCCCTAGGACACCACGTTTTCGTCAACAAACATGTTCTACAGAGACTTGGTTATATTCCACTTTCATCGTTTTGATGTGCCTTTTATCCATGTACTTAACCATTTGGCTTTAATGTATTGTTGTCTTTCGTGTTGTTCACAATTAAAGGTGACAATAAATACGTCCTGAAAAAAGTATAAAAACTCTTGTCTTGTCTGTCTTCTTGTCAAAAGTGACATTTTCCGTACACTACTACTATGGCTATCTCTACTGTCTCTGTTCCCTCTTCCTCCACTTTCAAAGTGATCTTCGAACACTTAGATCGTGCTAGTTGGGAGGCCTTGTATCTTAGGCATCCCTTTAACATGCTCATTACTGGACCGAGAGGTTCAGGCGCAACCGAATTTGTCAAACGTTTGATTGAACATAAACATCATTTGATCCATCGTTCCACTCAACGAACTGTGTGGTGTTACAAAGAGCGGCAATCGGAGTACAGCCTTCAGCGAGAAAGTCAAGTCGATTCCATTGTGTTTGTGGAAGGCATTCCTGGCGAAGATGACCGGATCGTGTCTGACCATTAGTCAAACCCATCACGTCATCTTCGACGACATGTTAGGAGAAGACGAAAAAGAAATTAAACTCTGGTTTACGCGCAAAGGGAATCGTCGTAATGCCAGTGTCATTTACATCACTCAGAATGTGTTTGAACAAAGTAAAGCCTATCGCACCGTCAGTCTCAATGCTCATTACGTGGTATTGTTTAAAGGCCCTGGAGATAAATCACAAGTACAAGTGTTAGCCAAACAGTTAGGAACGCCTTGGCTGACTCACGCGTACAAAGATGCCACTCAATCCAAACATACCTATTTACTCGTGGATTTAAAACCCACCATCCCCGATTATTTACAATTTTGTATCCATCTGTTTCACCACTGGTGCCAAGACGGAGGGTCTGTCGTGTGCACGTCCCCGTCGTCGACTTAACCACAACAACAACCAAAGAAAAGCTATAAAAACCTCGGTCACTTTGGGTCTGTTTCACACATCGTCAACATTACGCCCCTTCAGTCTCATCTTCCCGTCAAATTGATTCGTGCCTTGTACGGTATCAGTCGCGAACAAAATCCACAAATACGTGCTCGTGTCTTAGAAGCTGGTCTCAAAGAAGTCTTACAATGGTTTACAGCGACAGCACGTCAATTACTGCAAGGCACCATTCACATTCCGCATCAAACTAAATGTTTTTTTTGACAGAAGCAAAGTAGGCTTGACGTAGCTGGACGATCCTCGCATCGACCCTCAAACTTAAAAGCAAATCATTTTGAAACCTAGAGGTAGCGGTTCTGTAGGAGGTGTCATCATTCGGTCCCTCTTAAAATGGGATCCCAATGCTCCCAAAGTTCTCCCCAAGACAAAAGCCACTCCCCGACGTACCCAGAAGAAAAAGAAAATGAGCAACGGTGTCAAGACCAGGTCACAGCCACAGAAAAAGAAAAAGAAAAGTCCACAGAAAACAGCTTCTACTCGCAAGAGAGGTACTGCCACCAGGACGCAACCTTACATTAGCAAGCCATGGCCTGCCGCAACAATGGTAACAGCGTCTTAAGTAGCCTCAGCTTCTTTCGCTTTTCCGTTGCTGGTGATGCCTACCAAACCCGATTTGACACGTGTCTTTCCTAATTTGATCAAACATTGGAAACCCGTGTCTCCAAGAACTTCTCTTCAGCAGCGGTGACACCATCCTCCACTTTAGCGGCAGTGGCCGCTGCTCACAAGGTGCCTGCCCCCAACATTAAAGACCAAGAAAGATCAAGCATGTTAAAGAGTTTACTGGATTTGTCCAAGCAAGAACTGTCCCGATTGAGTCCGTTACGAACTCCTCCGCAACGTGTGATGCCTGCCATGAAAATTATATGACGAGCCTACAATCAGTGGCGATGCATTCCACTATAAAAAAGACCTGATGCAAATAATAAAAATCAGTGCTTTTGTGCTGCTGCACGCCCAAAGATGTCCCCTCCAAGAAGTACACACCGTCACCATCGTATTCCTTCTTCTGTCTACAAAGGAAAAGGGAAACAAAAAAGACAGTCACGTCATCCGAAAAAAACGCATCGCCAACGATAGACGTCACCCTCAGAAAAGACACACTCGTCCAAAGAAAAGAAAAAGCCACCAAAGGGGAGGATTTTTCCTTAATATGAATAAGTTAGTAGATAATTTCGCCACAAAGTTAGAGAACAAGTTCCTAAAGAAACAATAAGATAAAAGGGCGCATGTCAAGTCATGGGTTTCAGTGTATTTTGTGCTCCTGAACCAAGAAGATGTCCCCTAAAAGAAGTGCACACCACTATCTAGTTAGATAAGGAAAGAAAAGGAAAGGACTACCTCTTCGTTTAGCCAAACATTGGGACGTGTTGTCCGTGCTGTCCAAAGCTTCTCCACCCATACGAAAACAACTCATTCAAACCGCCTCCAAAGAGGTCATCGATACAGTTTGCGAATGTTGTCTGAATGTCTTGAAAGGCACAATACCTTTGTCTAAACAATAGAAAGAATGTTTAGCCAAACATTAGCACGTTCTTCGCCAAATGGTCCAAAAGAAAATATCCATTCGTCAAAAGATAAAGATGTTGGTGCAACGTTGAGCAATTTTGCCATTTTTGCTTATGTTGCTGATAGGAGTAATTGGAACAATAGGAGGACCCTTGCTGGAAGGAGTATTGGGAACGATGGGAGGAATCCTGGGAGGATGGAAAAAAAAGGTCTAAGAAGATAAAAAAGAGAACTGGAGTCAAACGATCTCAGACGTGACCCTTCAAATCTGATGGAAGGACGAAAAATGACTTTAATCCCTTACAAACGATGAACGGAATACCATCGTTGGCAAGAACAACGAACCCCACATTTGCCTCCCAATCCTCATTTAACCGAGATGTCCCAGTTACAAAACGCATTGCAATAATTGATAGATCGCAGCGATTCGTCAGATAAGGAAAAATCTCAAGCTTACGGTTAGTTGTTGCAACGACTGCAACTCTTTCACAAGAAAGCTTTAGAGGAAACAGCTCTACCCACTCTGAAAGATTTTAAGGCCTTGATGAAAAGTCCATCACCACCACCCCCACCCTACCCCACCGGTCAAGACAGAGGCATCCCCACGGATGCCTGAATAAGACGAGGCACGAGAAGTCTCTCAAACACCGTCAGCAGCTTCCATCCCTAGTAAGATTGCAGCGTCCCCGTTGACCCCTTCCCCTACACCCCAACGATAACAACATAAAGCTTGGGTTAAAAAGATGATGTCCACTCCACCTTCGACAGAAGTTTAAAAGGAAGAAGGGAAACCAGAAGTGTAAAAAGAAAAGAAGACCTAAACCATCCCATTACCGTCACCACCACCACCACTACCAAAACTACTTTCGACTTCTACTCCTGTGGAACATCGGACACGTAAAGACGTTTCTAAACCACTTCAGAGTACCATCAGCGAAGAGTGGATCACTTATTAAAAAATGGAGAAGGCGTTAGCCAGCATTTATTACGATCCATCCCATCCTGCAGGTTACGGAGGAGTTCAGAAATTGCATCGTGCTGCCAAAACTCGACTGAAAAGTGTTCGTTTACCTCAAGTACAACAATGGTTACAAGAACAAGCCACCTACACCTTACATAAACCCATTCGACGAAACTTTTCCAGACGTCACACCCGAGTGGAAGGTATCGATCATCAATGGAAAGCTAATTTAGCTGATGTCTCTCATTTCACCACCTACAATCGTGGCTACAAATACTTGTTTGTGTCATCGACGTCTTTTCCAAATTTGCTTGGGTCGTGTCATTGACTTCCAAATCGAGCAGTGAGTTAGTTCAAGCCCTCAAACTGGTGTTGAAACAAGGCGGTCGTCAACCTCTTCGATGGCAAACCGACAAAGGTACCGAATTTATGAACCAAGCTTTCCAAAAAGAATTGAAGAAACGTGACATTTATGTTTCCACCACCGACAATACCGAAACCAAAGCTAGCATCGTGGAACGTTTTCAACGCACCTTGAAAGAAAGCATGTGGAAATATTTTACGTATCAACACACTCTCAAGTACATCGACGTCTTGCCGCACCTCTTCCAAACGTACAACCAATCTTTCCATCGGAGGATCGGACCTGTCACCCAAGAAGTGACTCCCGACAACGAAGTGACCGTCTTCGAACGCCTGTTTGGTACGTCCCCGACGGTGACTGTCCCCAAGAAAGGTGGAGTGTTGGCAACAGAAGATTGGGTACGCATTGGCAAAACCAAACGCACTTTCGACAAAGGTTACTTACCCAACTGGACCACACAATTGTTTCGTGTCACTGAACGTGTGTGTGGCCGTCATCCTCCCGTCTATAAATTGGAAGACATGAACGGGAAAGTGTTAAAAGGAACGTTTTACTTGCCCGAGTTACAACGTGTGACCGAAAAAGAAGGCGAAGTGTACGAGATAGAAAGCATTCTCGATCGAAGAACACGAAAATTGGGAAAACTTCGTGTCAAAGAAGTCAAAGTACATTGGAAAGGATATCCGCCGAGTTTTGACTCTTGGATCTACGCTTCGCAAATCATCGACTATAAAAAGAAATGACCATGATACCCTTCAACACAGCCTCAGCTACTGCAGTGACCGCTCCTTCGCCCAGCTCTTCTGTGAAAGATCTACAAAAGCAATCCTTGTGTGCGTAGTGTGGAAAACGTGTGCATAAAACGCAAATCGTCTTTTTCTGCCAAATCTTTGTGGTGTATTGTGTCATCGGTGCTGCCATTGCCAATCTGAGTTTGCAACAAGGAGACAAACAATTGTGGACCATTTTACTCAGCAGTTGCATCGGTTACCTTCTTCCCAATCCCTCCTTGAAATAATCCTCTGACGGGAACAACGGGAGCCTTGCGTCCAACGTCAGTCACGCCTCCAACAGTCATCATTCCAGTCACAACAATCCTCTTTTAGACAATCTTCTGACTTCCAGCGACCCCTCGGACATTAGAACTTTGGAACTATGAATAACCAATTTTACTTAACTCTACCCAGTGACAGTTCCATGGAGGTGTTTCCCAAAAACACCATATGCTGCTACACGGCCAAATTACCTCAGGCCATCTAATTGGATCACGAAGCCCATTGGGATGTGGCTTTGGTGGAAATGATTCACCCTACACAAATCCTAAATATCCTTCCAAATCAAAACAGTTTTTCGGTGGAAGTTCATGCCTCGCAATTGCAACAAGCCTTGGATGAACGCACCACTACCAGTGACTCTATGAAAACACAAGCCCCAAAACTAACCGCTCCACTTATCAATCAATAATTTCCGCAGGCTATTATTTTAGTGGTCAACATTTGGTGAACGCCGTTGCTGACAGGTTCAATGCCGTGTTTGGTAAAGTCTCGGAGAAATCCAAAACAAGTGTCACGATCGAGTACCACAAAATAGCTCTTTTCTTACTGATCAAATTTTCAAACGACAAAGTATTGGCCATTACATTTTGTCCTGAATTGTATAATATTTTGGGTGGAGACCCCAAGTTGAACAAGATTCAAAACAAAATAGCAGCCGTTACTGGCAACTTGGATTTTGCGAAATATTTTCAATTCCCTGTAGAAATGAACCAAGGACTGAGTTTGATCTTTGTATACTCCGATGTGGTGGAGTACAAAGTGTGGGACACACCTCCGGTCCGTTCCTGCGTGTCATTCCCTTCAAAATGGATTCTGCCACGAACGCTGACGAGGAAGGTGGAAACACCTATCGCGTTCACCGCGAATTGTACATCCTCACTATCTGCCCGTCAGTAAGTCATTTTTCGACACTGTCAACATTACTATAAAAGACGATCTGGGACAAAATATTTCATTCACCAAAGGGAAAATCACAGTGAAACTCCATTTTCGAAAACTATTACTCTAACCCTTTGTCAGTCATGTATCTTGTGTACGAAGGAGTCGCTCGACAACGAGGACATGGTTTAGGAGATATGCTAAATCAGCCTTTCGTTCAGTGTCTCCCATTTTGAATCCGATGGTGACACGGGGATTGCACGCCTTGAAAGATGCCGCGTTGACGCAAGGCAAAGAATTTCTCCAAATGTCATCATTGACAAACAAAATCCCAAAGAAGCTTTCTTGAGAGCACGTAAAAATGTCTTGCTTCAAACGGGTAAAGACACTTTGGGCCGACGAGAAACTCCTATAAATGCCCTGGGTGCTGCTGAGACAGACATTCATGCTTCCTTGACGCCACAGCAAGGACAAGCAGAAAAAGACGATGAAGACACATCTTGAGAGGACTTCACACTCCCAAAGCTATAAAGACCAAGAAAAGAATAAACGCCCGAGACTTACAAGTTTATTATTCTTAAACAAAATTACAGAGAGAAAATGATGCAGCGAGAGTCTTTCGCTTGTTCCAGTCGGAACTGGATCTATTTGCAATGCCACCCACCATGATGACGATGCAAGAATCCCAATGAGTCGAATTTCATCCCGTAACCCCTTTGACAGATTCAGCTCCCATCTAGTTCGAAATCAAAGGACAGCCCGAAGATTATCTCGATCTGAATAGCAGTTACTTGTACCTGAAACTCAGTGTAATCAAAACGGACTACACCAATTCGGGAGACCATGCTAGAGTATCTCCCGTCAACAATTTCGTGCACTTCCTGTTCAGTGAAGTGGATTTGTATTTGAAAAACAAATTGGTCAGCAGTAGCATGGATACTTACCCTTAACGAGCTTACCTGAAAAATCTCTTGACGTACGGAAAGAGGCCAAGAACACTCATCTGGATGTTTGAGTGGTTTGGAAACCTGACACCTCAGGTGAGAACAAATTTAACGACATAGCCCTGACAGCAGATGACATCCCTCACAATGTGGGCTTTAAAGACCGTCGAAAGAAAATCCTGCAAGGTCGTAATTTAGAACCGATGACTTGTTTGCATTTGCACATGCGGTTGCAAGAAAAATATTTGCTTTACGGAGTGGGTATTCGCCTGAGAATAAATCTCAGCAGTGTCGCTTTCCATTTGATGGCTCATGCCAACGAGTACAAAACCATCATCAAAGAAGCCAGACTTTACGTGCGTCGCATAGAAGTGTTACCTAAAGCGGGAAACGACATTAGTCAAACATTGAGCAGAACGACCGCCAAGTATCCGATGCGAAGCGTAGAAGTGACAACTTTCACCATTGCTCCTCGACTCCGATCCAAGATCGAAGATCATCTGTCCCAAGGACAGTTACCCAAACGTTTAATAGTTGGTATCATCAGCAACGCAGCCCTCAACGGAGCCCACGATCAAAATCCTCTCCAGTTTAAGCACTACAGAGTGTCCAAGATCGAAATCAGTCGCGATGACAAGACCTTGTGTACCAGGCCCTTCGAAACTAACTTTGCTCAGAAGATCTTCTGCGCGATGACAAGACATTGTGTACCAGGCCCTTCGAAACTAACTTTGCTCAGAAGATCTTCTGCCTGTACGAAGCTACCGGACAGCTAGGAACCAACACCAGTCACGGCATTTCGTACGAAGATTATGTAGGAGGTAACACTTTGTGGGCCTTTGATTTAACTCCACACCAAGGCAGCGACGAGGGACATATCCAACTGCGTGTGGAACTTCAGTTTGCAGAAGTTTTCACCGAGACAGTCAACGTCATCCTGTATGCCCAATTCGATAATATCATAGAAATCAACAGTTTGTGAGAAGTCATTCTAGACTATTAGAAACTATGGAAGACTCTTATCCCTCTTTGAACAGTAGGGAATCTTTGAAAATTGAATGGGATGATACCGTGAAAGCAGAACCCCAAGACAAAGGCGAAGAGGACGAGATGGTCACATCCAGATGGCCAACATTTAGTGTCCTGTTTTGCTAAACACCCGGCGGGTAAAATTACGGAATTGACCAAAAAAGTTTGCTATGGATGTCAAAACGATCAGCCCAGTCAAATTCAGCACGATAAATGTCTGATGTTGAGTCAAGAAGAAAAATTGACGAGTATCTGAACTAGGCTTGGAGTCTCATCTTGGAAGAAGCAGTGTTGCATGTGTGGTATAAAGACTTTCGTGATTATTCTTGTCCTCCATTGACTACTCTAGAGATCTATCGCATCGAAGCTCTCTTAGCCCAGAGTTGGGAGAAAAGGCGAAGAAACGGTTACTTGTCAGAGATTTTCAAGGAAAAAGTCAGGATTTAATTAATGACTTATCATTACCTGTCAAACAAACAGCAGGAAAAAAAAATGGATACCTGGGAACTTTATTACCTTTTGAATAACAGTTCGTATACTGCTTCTAGGAATCCTGTCGTATGTGACAAAGATGAACTACCTCATCGCAAACCTCAAGAGCATCAAACTTATGTCATCAACACGGACGACAGTTATCTCCCAGGAACCCACTGGGTAGCCATCTACTTCCCTAAAGAGAATTGTGTGGAATATTTTGATTCGTATGGATTACCCCCTTTGGAAGACGATATCATTGACTTTATTAGAAGAAATGCTCAGACGACACGATTCAATAATGTGAAATTACAAGGCACATATTCCATGGTGTGTGGACAATATTGTGTGTATTTTCTTCATCAACGCAGTACTGGATATCCGTTAGAACATTTTGTGACTTATTTTGATCGTAACTCTTCTAGAAATGATGAGAAAGTAAACTGATGGTTTTGTGACCGTTATGGCTATATTTTGTCTTTAGCTAGAAAACGTAGTGTACATTAATGGCCTCATGACTTCCATCAGTGGAAATCTCACATGATTTCACAACGTTGTCAGCCTTGTCAAAAAATATTGTTTGATGTTATTGTTACATGTTAGTTGTTTGTTGAATAAAAAATGTTGTGTTTTGAAACAAATGTGTCTGTTGTTTATTTTCAAAAAAAAACACTGTGAATATATGCTCTTTGATTTCTCTCTATCCCTCACCATGACATGAGCTATCATAGCGTTCCGACTCAAGAAAAATCCAGTAGGGATGTATTCTATCGCGTACGCGTTTGAGCCATATAAAGCGAGGCAGTCTCCAGTCTGGCCATCCATGGCTGACTCGTCCACCTATGAACAGCCTTCCAGACTAGCCAAGCTGAACTAAGCTTACTTCAATTTACATCGTGTCAGGCTAAACCTGATACCAAAGCCTGAAGTGATAGAGAATGTCAGGATGTTAGCAATAGCCCAAGACATGTTAGAAGAGGTATTCAGAGAAGAAATCAAGAAAGAACAAGAAGAATGGACAGTGAAGTACAGACTTTAGAAGCAGAGAGAACATCAACAACAGCAGAAGCAGCAATAGCAAGAACCAGACAGAGGTTTTGTTGACTGTCGTGTGGACACCAAAGAGTTCTCCTTCTCTTTCCGCAGAAGCAGGCCGTGTCGTGTAGGAAAGCCTGCCGCCAGACGGAGACGCAATCTTCGATAGTAAAAAAGATTGCCATCACTCCCCGTCAACAAAAACGGCCCTTTTTTAGGGCTACCCTAATACTCTAGAAAAGAGATACTAATTCAATTGCCAAAGCAAAATTGTGTGTTTGTGTCTTTAAAAAATAGAAGTGTTTCTATAAGCACTTCGTTTCTCTGTTTTGTCAGAAAGTGTGTGTCTGTGTTTTTAAGACAAAAAGGTCAATGTGAGTGTTTCTTTTAGGTCCACGCGTTTTTGGGGTTATGGTAAGTTTTGGGAGTAGGGGATGTTTTCCTTCACTTCCGGGCTCCATGACTGTAAAGCTGCTCGCTCGTCAGTGTGGCCACCCATCGTTGACGTATCAACACTGAAGATGAGTAACAGAATAGCAAAGTTACTGGAGCTGCAAATGCACCTGGAGTATGCCAGGCGTATTGTGGATGAACTGGCCATGGAGGTCATTGCAGAAGCAGACCGGCTGGAATAAGAGAAGGAAAATAAGAAGAAAGAAGAGGAGAAGGAAAAGAAGACAGGAATTCTGCCTCACCTCATACTGAGACCTCTGTCTGAGGTCAAGCCTGAGGTGAGGACACCAACGCCTCTACAGTCAGTACCAGCACGGCAAACAGTACCAGCACCAAGACCTGCGCCTCCCCAAATTGAAAACTTGAGAAAGCAACCACAACAGCAACAACATCCCCGGCTCACGTATAGGAGAAGACAGAGGGAAGTGTTCAGAATCCCAGAAACTGAAGATTAGGGTTCTGAAGCCACTCAAGAGGCCTCTGCACTCCAAATCACAAATGTGAATTGGACAAATGATTGGAGTAGTAGATGTGTCTGTGGTGCACAGTCGGGGAGATGTCACCATTAGCCAGGTGCATCGGAAGTTCGAAAGGAAAAAAACAGCCCTTCTCAGGGCTAACCAGATCTCAAGAAAAGAAACACTATTCAAGTTGCTAATTTGTGTGAATGTAGAGTAGTGTGACTATAAACACTCACTCGTCTACTGTTGTGTGTGTGTGTGTTTGTGTGTGTGTTTTAAGCGTTCGCGTACGTTTGTGTGATAGTAGATATCGTGTGTTTGTTCTTTTCATCCCGTTTGTGTGGATAGTAGATATGGTGTGTTTCATGAGTTCGCGATCGTTTGTGTGATAGTAGATATGGTGTGTTTTTTCTTCTCTTCTTTTCGTTTGTGTGGATAGTAGATATGGTGTGTTTTATGCGTTCGGGTTCGTTTGTGTGGATAGTAGATATGGTGTGTTTTTTTTTTCTTCTCTTCCCGTTGTGTGGATAGTATAGTGTGTGCTTTATGCATTCTCGATCGTTTGTGTGGATAGTAGATATGGTATGTTTTATGCGTTCGCGTCCGTTTTTGTGGATAGTAGGTATGATATGTTTTTCTTCTCTTCCCGTTTGTGTGGATAGTAGATAAAATCTGAAGTGAGTGTAAGGGATGTTTTCCTTCACGTCGGTGTTCCACGGATATAAAGCAGAGCGCTCGACAGTCTGGCTACCCGCGTTGACTTGTCAACACCATTAGAGATGAACGTGTTGAACGAATTAAGACAAGTTGGTTCTGGATGATTAAAACCCAAGCCCCACCGCTCTTCTATAAACTTTCAAACAAATTTTCACAAAAGCACAAAGCTAATTTTCGACACAGTTTGCAAAAGAAGTCCCATGTCAACCCGTTTGCAAGAAAACACCAGGGCACTTAGAGCCAAAAGTTCAACAAAACACTTAACCATCAACACATTTGTAGATAGCAAGTGTGTTTGCTTTGTAAACCATGCCTAAATGCATTCCGTTAATTCAGACAATAATCAACATTCACTAAAACAATAAAATATGACATACTTAAATATCTTTTAAAAAATCTAATAATTGAGATAGTACATTCCATTAATCAATCGCCAATAATGGAGCCAGTATATTTTATTGATCGAATAATCGAGATAGTGCATAACAATGAAATATATTAAACGATCCTTATGCGGAAATGCACGTGATTGCAGTTGGGAGGGAATGCGTAAGAGAGTCAGCAATTTCAAAATATTGTTATGTGCAAACGCTTTGTTGTAATATTAATACGTCATGATAAAACAGGACGTGGGGACTCAACAGTGGTATATGCAAATGGGGTTTCTCGACCAATCTTTTCCCCTGCGTGAAAAAGAGTGGTAGGATGCCCCCATCCATACAGGCTACTGCAGTGGTGGTGGGTTCTGGCTCAGTGTGTGTTAAGGTTATGTTTTAGTGTGTATATTATAGATATGTCAGTATATGTCCAATGGCAAATGTGTGAATGCCAATCGGTGGAGAATCATTTATCGTCAATGGGGCAGAGTCCTCTTCTGTTAATGAGGAGTGTGGATATTTTGTGTTGAAGTGATTGGAATGTTCTCATGGTGTAAGAGTGTAGATGTCCTTGTAGTGCTTGTCTGTAGTGATTGGTGATAACGATTTTACAGCGGACAGGTTTTTGAAACCTTTAGCTTTTTTCAAGACGGTGCCATCGTCGAGAGAGATGCAGTACATTTTGGATCGATGTTCGATAAATTCTACAATGGGTGTTCCATTGGTTTTGACTTTGAACTTTCCTAGTATTGTTTGTGTTTTTCGTCGTCTTTCTAGCCCATATAACCCAAATATCACTATACAAAGACATACAGCTTATCCGAATTCAGTAATTAGCAAATTTAAGACCGTATGGCAGGGCAAACATAACGTTAGCAACTGAGGAGGGGAAGAGGGGAAAGGAAAGAACATATCTGGATCAAGGTGAGTTCTAAACTGGAAACACCTACACAATAATAACTTGGTTCTTCAGTTACAGAACCAAAGACCCTATGTAAGGCAAACATAAATTGTTTTGTTTCGTTGTTTAATTTTTCAAATTCAAATATTAAGCCTTCTGGTATATGAAATTATTTGATGTATCAGCTCGGATCACTGACATTAAGAAACACGTAACTTTTATATTAAAGTTAATGGTATACATACTGTTGCGTCTGCATACATCCTTTGTTTATGCAGCCCGATAAGTTAACGATTATCAAGAAGATGAACAGTGTGATTCTCTTTTCAGTCTCCAGAGAAAGTTTACACTTATTTATGCTTATGCCTCTTCCTTATAAACTTGCTTGTTCAGTCAACACAATAAGCATCTTCATCGTTTATACAAAAAGGGCATTAAAAGTTGAACACTAAACTTGTTCATGTTCATAGGACGATATACCTTTTATACATTTAAATTAGTATTCTCTGGGACCCTGTTGCTCGTAACGTCATGAAACGTCATATATGCAGGCATCGTCAGGTGTATTACACCACCATGTGAAACGTAGATCACTATAACCTACCTGTGTTTCCTCAAATAGTAATGGAAATCTTTAATCTTTAGGTTAGTGTCAGAAACATTGTTACGTGTGCATATAATTTCAGTTTTGGATAATCCTTAGGCTCTGTAAATTCAATAAGAAATAAATAAGTGACTTTATAGAGCATGTACGGTCGTGAACTTCGTTAATCTTCATGACTATTGCAATTAAATATGTAAAAGTCTCCGTTACCTACCTTTAATACTTAAATTATTGTGTGCTCTTTTGAGAATGAGGTAAGTGTTTTGAGCCACATGTTGCTTGTGCAGTGTTCACAATGGACATAATCTTGTTAATCAATGATTCACAATGCAGACGAAAATGTTACTTTAATATCTGATATGCGATTGGGCTTTACAGTCAATATGAATTAATCATTTGGAGAAATGACAAATGCAAACCTCGTGTTTTTAGATATATATGTGCTAGTGACTGACAACTTCATTTCCTGTTTCTCAACCTATATTAGTGAATAGGAAAATTTCGCAGTCAGTCGCTTCTCTGCAATATTGTGTACTGCCTGTTAAAGTTAGGATTAAAGTTTCTCAGGTAGTTCTTTTAGTTGTGGCATGAAATGCAAGTCCTGGCCTATATGTTTGAAGAATACATTGTATATGTAAACATAACATTTATTTGAAATGCAATCCCTGACCTCCTTTTGAAAAGTAAAGTTATATATAAAACTGTTTCTGGATATGTGATAGTGAAAGTCAGAACATACCAACCACGTTTTGTCAATATTGTGACCAACCTGTGTTAGTCAAATTGGTACATAGCAATCACGTTTTGACAGCAGAATGAACTTTTGGCTAACAATTTTAGAACTTTTCTGGAAATAATTTAATATGTTCCTGTCATAGAACAGATTTGACATGCAGGCCATGGCCTCTTTATGTGACAGATAAATTGTTGCGTATTTGTAGATGCCATAAAATGATTTGACACGAAGCGTTATCAAGAATTGCATAAACCACGATTCAACCGTTATCAGATTAATTGATTTTGAATGAATATCTGCATTATTCAGTGTCACTGTACACTGAGGTTTGAATGAACATGTGCAACGAACAGTGTATCAAGCCATATATATATATATATATATATATATATATATATATATATATATATATATATATATATATATACTATATATATATATATATATATATATATATATATATAATGTTGTGTATCACTTCACTTTAACATCATTAATGTTTTCGTTTTAGCGCTAGTTTTCTTCACATGACAGGCTATGTATAAAGAACTGTATATATAGTGCAGAAAGAATCAGAGGAATATCGCGGGCAGACCCATCCCCCATGGGAAGTTACCGGCATGTTTTCTCACATAGACACATACTGCCACAGGTCACAGTCATACTTGTCTAACAGCTCGAGACTTACAGGATCTTAAACATACTCTTCCGAAACTTAAAGACATCGCAGGCCTGAAACTTACCCTTCCGACAGATAAAGACTCGCACAAGCCTCAAATATTCTCTTATGACATGTAAAGACTTCACAAGTCTCAGGGATAGGTAAAGTCTCTCACGGGTCTCAAGCATCCTCTTCTGACAGAAAAAGACTCAGAAGTTTCAAACATCTTTCGATAGGTCAAGACTCTCACAGACCTCAAAAGTACTATTCTGACCGATAAAGAATAACATTTTTCAAACATCTTTTGGCTGGTAAAGACTCTCACGGGTCTCTTCTGACATGTATAGGCTGGCATTGGTCTTAAATATAATCTTCCGACACGTCTCAAAAATACTATTACGACAGGTACAAACCGTCACAGCTTTCATGCATACTCTTTTGACTAACTATTGTCACAGGTCTCAAACATACTCTTAAGTTCACTCAAGTTACAAATAAGGTATAGGACACGTGAAATAATCATTTCATAAAGCACAAATTATAAAGACAACACCTAAATATATCAAATAGGTAAAAAAGTGAAAGAATGTGTTGAATTGATTTGCACCTATATTTTGTACGGCCGACCAGCTTCTCAAGCTATAATAATCTGCATTTATATCATTCCTTATTTACATCTAAATAAACGAACTAATTTATTGCGCATTCATTGCACTTTTAGTATGACTAAATAATATCAATCATCCTCTGTGTTACATTTAAATGTTTCTTAATTAGAAACAGTTGAAGAATATATTTTCTAGATAATTTCATTGCATGGATGTTCAGAACCCTGTATAAAAGCTTACAACTTATACATGTTTTGTGCAACTTTTTGGTGTTAGACCACTGATATTTATTAGGTGCTAATCTTCTGTGTTTCTAATATGATTCTAACGTTAGACTATGGGTACGTATCGTGTACTACTTGTCTGTATTTCTAACGTAATTGCAGTTGAAATATTTATGTTCTTAGATACCAAGTTATTTTCATTTGATGTGCATATGAGTTTGTCAGTGTCAGAATGTATCCCGTTGTTGTAATGATCTGGCCATAGGTTAATATGCCTGTTAATGTCATTATAGCGATCATGACCATAAGTCACTTATGTTATTGCAGTGATCTTGGTCATACGTCAATGTACCTGTTATTGTGGTGATTTTGGTCATAGTTCAATGCACCTGTTATTTTAATAATCTTGATCATAGGTCGATGTTCCTGTTATTATAGTGATCGTGGTCATACGTCAATGGACCTGTTAGTGTGGAGATCTTGGTCATCCACCTGTTATTTTATTGACCTTTGTCATATGCCAATGCAACTGCATTTGCAATTATAATGATCTTGATCATAGGTCAATGTACCTGCTGTTGCAGCGATCTTGGTCATAAGTGAGTTCAACTGTTATTGTAGAGATTATGGTCAAAGGTCAATGCATTGTAGTGATCTTGGTCATAAATCACTTTATATGCTATGGTTGTGATCTTGTCATTGGTCAATATACCTGCTATTGAATTGATCTTGGTCATAAGTGAATTCACCTGTTATGGTAGTGATCGTGGTCATTGATCAATATACCTGTAAATGTAGTGATCGAAATAATAAGTCAATATACCTGCTATTGAAGTGGTCGTGAGCATAAGTATGTAAACCTGATATTGCAAATATCTTCGTCATAGGTCATTATACCTTTATTTGTAGCAGTTTCGATCATATGTCACTATACTTTTATTGCAGTGACCTTGGTAAGGATACAAACATTCTCTCCACACAAAGTAACCCAAAATATCATAATGTAGCTGGTAGCAGTTATTTTCATGCTATTATTTTGAAATATAGAAATATCTGATATGATATAATGGTCCTGTTTGTATTGGTTTGAAATAGGAGGATTGCAGTTGATTTATCTTTTAAACAAGAGGGAAAGGCCAAAACTAATATAATAATATTCGTCCATGCATTATTGGTATTATTGTAGTAATGGCTCTGTAGCCAAAATGGCGGGATCGCAATTCAGTGGCGAGTTTTGCCTCTGCAGGCCGAGACCTCAATCAATAAATGCGACCTGCATGTTAATATAATAAATACAAATGAAATGCAATAGATGATGTGTTTTTGTTTTAAAGATGTTTGCGTTGTCGTTTTATTTAACAATGTGGGATTGGTCATAAGTTAAGAAACTCAACTTTGTCCTTTTCCGGAGCACATAAAAATAATCTAAATAGTCATTTCAGCACAAATCGAGCGTATCTGAAAACTAGGTCAAATGTTATTAATAGTAAAAGGTATTCAAATATTACAAAGCAAACGAAATAAACTTGCGTATCTACAATTGCGTAAGAATTAATATGAGAGGCAAATATAGGGAAAGAGAGAAGGAGAAATCGTATGATAAAAAAGACAGTTAAAGGGAAGAAGGAAACAAAATTGCACTGGTTACAGCTACTTTTATCCTTTTTGTTTAATTCATAGATTTAGTACTAGAATGTAACTGTAACAACTAAATATGTCTTTATTTAGGAATATTCTGGAATATTACCGAGTTTCTTTCTATACTTAATCGTCACCTTTTAAACATAATCTAAAGTTCCAAAAGCAATGCGTTGAATAAGATAGCGCAAGAGCTGGCATATTTTGGTATTAAATAATTGAAGAAATATATTTTATATATAGTGTCAGGAACATAATCTTGGGGAAATCCTAGTTATTTCGAGCACTTGGAAACCACATTTCTAACTAGAATTGCATAAGCTCTATGCTGAAGTGCCATCTTAATAGGGGATAACTTTACATCAATGTTTGCTGTCTTGGACATAGTTTTTGTCATTCTAATGCAGAATTGTTTCAAATCGTGGATTTTCAATATCGCATGCAAGATGACTATATTTGAACAGCTGTAAGGCAATTTCAAACTGTTCTTAAGTAGCTTCAAACAGATTCAACCTATGTAAACTCAAGCATATGCAATAATAATAATAATAATAATAATAATAATAATAATAATAATAATAATAATAACGATGATGATTATGCTAAGTGTGGTGATGGCGAAAATAAGGTGATGTCAAAAATAAAGAATTGGTATTTCACAGCACGGTGATATAAGTAAACTGTCAAGGTACCTAGATAATTTTAGCACAGTGATTTGGCCAGTGTACCTAAGTACGGTGACTTGTCCAAGGATTCACCACCATGGCCGACCTGGGGAAAACAATGAATAATAAGCGCAATAATGTTTATGAATGCGGATTGAAATCTAAGAAACTATGTTGAACAAAATGCTTGCGGAGAGAGAGAGAGAGAGAGAGAGAGAGAGAGAGAGAGAGAATTTAATATACAATCATGTATATTTTAGGCATAAACTTTGCTCGCCTTCATTTTTCTGTACCTGAAAACCAATGAAGATGGGTAAAGTTGTTGATTTAGATACAATGAACTAAGTTTTCATTCCGAGTTTAAAAGGGGTGGGGGGAGGAGAGAATAGCTACTTATTTCACTAAAATTTGGTCCTTTGGAGCTTGCATGCTGCGATACATTATGCCCAATGATTTTATTTACACAAATTATTCCATTAAAATATATGCCTTAACGACTGACATTTTGTACTCAGTCGTCCTGTGTCCATTTACTGATTTATTTAGCTTCCTTAATTTTTGGGATGTTTTAGATATTTCTTAATTTTTCGTTTTGAAGTTTATCACGCTCCCTATAATCTTCATTATGGAAATTCCAAATTATTTCAAGCGCCGAGATAACCCTGACAATCCACTCAAGTAATACAAAACTCTGCCATTCACCACCTTTAGTCGATACCTAGAATCAAGTGCGCTATATATGCAAAAGTTGTCTCGAACTTCAACTGGACAAAATTAACCAAGGGAAATAGTGTGTCCAAACTTAAACCACAAAGACAATATCCTTGGGGTATTTCGGACACTTTATACTTGTAAACAATTATTGATATAATGCTGTCATTAAAGAAAATAACATCGTCATTTATTAAGTGCAATGGTTAAATAGCGGAAACCAGTGCAAACATGCGAGAATGCGTACAATCTCTTGTGACAAGCTAAAGCAAGGAGTATTAATTTTATCATTCAAAGTAAACCCCACAATTATCATATGCGCCACAAAATATCGGAAGATTTGGAGAATTTTCATTTCTGTTGTGTAAACAATTGCCGAAGTGTTTGAACACAGAGTCACCAGAAAATGACTTCAAGCCGAAACTGACGGTTCTATATGCAGTTGTAACGCATTGGTCGAGTTTACCGGCATAAGAAATAACCTAGATTTCTCTCATTTATGCTTGCATGCAGTTCGTTCTTTGATATGGACACATTTTATAAATAATTTCAGTGGCTATTGCTTCTTATAAGTAATCCCAATGGAAAAGGAGGCTAAAGATACAAAATGAAAAACATAAAGAAAAATCAAGTTCTGTTCGCATGATTCAGAAAGATAATTTTCAAAACGTCATCAATCTGAACGTTATTTCTGCGAGACAACGCATTCTTTGGGTGTGCGTTGGAGCCGTAATTCACAGAAAAATAGTGCATTTTGATCGCCTGTAATATCTCTGCACAAAAAGAAACCACAATGTTTTGGATTACCTTGGTTATTTCTACAACTGGAATAATTGTAGGATTCATCGAGTAGTTACAAATACAAAAGTAGTTTGACGCATTCGCAACGGTTCGTGCAATCTTTGTTTCTTAAGTAATCGAGTTGGTCGTGAGACATCATTCGGCGTGCATTCGCGGTATGATCCATAGGATTGCTCTCTACATTGCTCATGAAATCGCCATTTTTATTAGGCAATCTCCCTTAAAGGTGTTTTAAAGGTGTTTTATATATATATATATATATATATATATATATATATATATATATATATATATATATATATATATAAGAAAGCCGGCTTTAATGTGTTTTTCCGCATAGTAAGGTAAGCCCTCTTTAAGGTGTTTTCTATATAGCTAGGTAAGGCCGCTTTAAGGTGTTATTCTATAGAGCATGGTAAGCCATCTTGGTAGCATCTTTTCATATAGATAGGATAGTTCTCTTTAAGGTGTTTTTTATTATAACTAGATGAAGCGGCTTTAAAGTGTTTTTCATAAAGCTAGGTAAGCGTACGTTAAGGAGTTTTCCCATATACTACATTTAACTTCAGTTTATTATTATTTCTTTAAGCATTATTGCATTAGAATATTGTATCAATGCTCCAGTAATTATATTTTTAATTGGCTTGAAAATGTAAATACCTAAATCGTTAAAACTCTGCTCCCAGTATGACAAGAACGAACAACATTAGCGTTTGGTTCACCATTCGCATTCAGTTAGCATGCTTACATCGCGGCGTCACCGCATGTATATTGAAAATTTTGATTCGAGATATTGGCACATTTGCGCTAAACTTTAATACCTCCAAAATATGATAAAGAATTTTCAAAATAATGCTTTGAAAATAACTGAAATATCTTAAGCGACCATAAATTAGTACCGTTTGATTGGATACGGTAATCGTGCTACTCAACCGAGCAAGTTTTCATACCTTAATTGATTGACAATGATAGTCAATGGAGAGTCAGTCCAATATAATTTTAGAGGGCTAAATAATGCACAACCGCTATTATGCAGATTGTACAAGAGTTAATTTGAGTGGATTAATGTTGCAGAATAAACAGTTCACCGCTATTGCTGCCAGATAAAAATCCTCCTTTTCACAAACCAGTTTCATTGTTCAAACAATTACCTGGTCTTTTGTGAGCAAAAAATAGACAAATCAGCCGATTATAAACATAGGGAAACGCCGAGACAACCAACTGTCCAGATTCAAAGGCTGAATGAATACTCGGTTGAAAGTTATGAATTTATGTGAAGATAAGCCGAAACAAAACTAAAATGTATATAGAAATGATCATTTGCATATATATATATATATATATATATATATATATATATATATATATATATATATATATATATATATATATATATATATATGTGTGTAATGCATGCTGGTTATGGAGCTTGTATAATTAAAGATGTTTATCATTTCATATGATTTATGTCACTTACCTGGATCGTTAATATCGCTAGAAAATGGTAATTTTTGAGCGCTTGGGTCAAAATTTAATAAAATAGCAATTAACATCTTTCTTAAAAGTTATTTGGGAGAATGTGGCTTGGTAGAAAAGAAGAATAAAGAAAAACTGCATCTAGTATTCAAGGATAAACGATTCGTACAGTGTAAGTACTGTTATGTACACTCTATGAGTCGAATGGTAAACTCTAAGCGCCCATAAATTTATTGACTTTTTTATTTTTATTGACATTTATTTTGATAATGTTGGAAAACTTCGAAAATATTCACACGCAAAAACATAACATAAACACAATCATAGGAGTTTTAATAGTGTATTGCCGTGGCAAAATTAAACAAGAGTTGGTCACTGGCGCAATAAGGAGGTCTTGTCAATTTTATCTTGACACTTTGTTTACATCTATAAGTGTTGGGACACCGAAAATGCTATAATTTTTAAATGATTTTGACTCTTGAGACACGAAAACAAAATAATTATTTTTCGTCTCCCAAGACATACAGTCATTACGGTATCATTAAAATGTTCCTAAGGTTTCTGATAGTAATAATATATAGTTCTATGTTTATATTATAATAATAATAATAATAATAATAATAATAATAATAATAATAATAATGATAATAATAATGAAGACTTTGTATAGCGCCTAAACTCTAGAAGCTCTAAGCGCTTTAAAACATTTGACAACACTTAATAAAACAGATAAATTGACATGATTACAAAAATAAAAACAAACACCACGAAATTAGAAAACAGAAAACATGCTGTAAATATTTAAGCTAAGGAAACATTATTAGGTCCTTAAGTCTGTTCTTGCAGTTAAAAAAGGTGAGTTTTAAGAGCGCTCTTGAATGAGATCACTGTGTCTTTGTGTCTAAGTTCAGTGGGCAATTCGTTTCACGTTGCTGGGCCCTGGTATGCAAAAGAACGTTGTCCATATGATTTCATTTTCATAGTGGGAATAATGAGAATACGAGTGTCAGAGGAGGAGCGTAAGTATCTCGATGGTGTGTACACATGGGTGAGGTCAGATAGATATGTTGAACTGGAACCCGTCAGTGAAAGGTAGCACAGAGAACAAATTTTGTGTTTAATTCTGGATCGAATGGATAGCTAGTGTAGGGTACAGAGCAGGGGGTGGGGTGCTCTGATCGATATACTCTACGGATGATCCGAGAAGCTGTGTTTTGAACTTTTTGAAGTTTCTGGAGTAGATATTGAGACGAACCAGACAGAATTGAGATAAAATAGTCCAGTCTTGAAAGTACTAAGGAACACAAAAGTGTTTTAGTGGCATCAACTGAAAGATACTTGCGAGTGGAGCTGATGCCTCTCAGCTCAAGATATGCAGTTTTGCATATGTTCATGACATGTTGGTGCAATGAGAGAATACTGTCGATAGTAACACCGAAGTTTCGTACTGACTGTGTGAATTCAATGTTGGTGTTGCTGATATTTATTGTCTGAGGTAAGTGATGTGAATGAGAACGTCTTTGTGTTGTAATCAGAATGGCTTCAGTTTTATCATTATTCATCTGCAGCGTGTTACATGTCATCCATGATTTCACATTGGAAATGCACCTATCTACGCCTTGGATGGTAGTTTCAACTTCAGTTGGGTGGCTAGATTTTTATATTTGGGTGTCATCAGCATACAATTGGTGAGACACTGGATGATGATCTATGACACTTGAGAGTGGCTGAGTGTATAGAATAAAGAGAACAGGTCCACGAACAGACCCCTGTGGAACACCACAATATAGATCAGTTGGGCTGGAGTGTTTTCCATTTGCATAATGGGGGCTGTGGGGGCCAAGTGTCTAAAGTGGTTGCCTTTACAGATCACTGACATCTAAAATCTATTTGAGATCCACTCTCTGGCAAGGCCAATGTGAGTAAACTATAAAGACTGGCAGTAGCTCCAGCCCTGTGGGTTGGTGGGTTTTTTTTCAGGTTCTTCATCCACCAAATATAACAACCGCTCTGAATAGCCTAGTGTGTGCTGAAAATGATGTCAAACACATAACAACAACAACAGCTATAACAACAACCGTTATATAATCCAATATCTCATATAATATAGAAATGACTTTAGAAAGTCATTCTAATGCTCCTCAGATTACTCATAGTAATTATAATCAGTAAATAATCTCTTAGTATAAAGTACCTTGGTACAATGCACTAATGCATATAATACATAAGTAACCAGTGGTCACAACAGCACTTATATGTTCACTCATTGTAATTAGACACTTTAGTGCCTCAGTATAAAATATATTTATATAATGCAATATCTCATATAATACAAAAGTGACTTTAAATCACTATAGTGCATCTACGATTACGTATAGTAATTATATACGGTATTCCATCAGTATCAAGTACCTTTATATAATGGGGCAAAGTTGTCTAATCACTCGCATCTCACCTCTGTCCACATGGATTCGAGTCTCAGGCTCAGTCATTCTGAGTGTGTGAAAAAGCTTGACATAGGCTGGTGTTTTTCCCAGGTTCATCCTCCACCTAATAGGTTGGCCATCATGTAGAGAGTATCGTGTGCAAAATAATGGTGTCAAACCCATTACAACAGCAACAACAACAACCTTTATATAATGAAATACCTCATATAACTGACCATATATCACTAGAGTGCCTCTGCCATTAATTACATCAAGGAGTCCCTCAGTATAAAGTACCTTAGTATAATGCAGTATGTAACATGCAGTTCTTCATCTAATAAAGATATGGCAGCTGAACCAGTTTTAGTTGGATTGCACTATGTATACCTTTTGGAAATATAGGAAATATTCCTATTGGATATTGGTATTTGAATATGCATTGCATCATTTACTAATGTACTGTGAGCATTTAAAAAACTTTGAGATACCCTTCACTATGTGTTCTACTCACTGGCCATGAGAATACACTGAAAAATTGTTCTCTACGTGTTTCCTATGTCTCCGACAAAATGTCATGTAAAAGAGGAGCAGTATGGAGGGCGAACATACCACTTTGTAGGAGAGTTATTTTTGAAAAATAAAGCTTCCTACAAAAATCAAAATACAAGGTCAGCAACGTCAAACCAAAGCCTCTAACCGACCAATGCTTCTCTAATTGGGTCAGATGATTTTGTTATTTTATCTTTGACGCTTGTGTTTTCATTTTTTATGCATGTTCCTTTACCCATTGCACACTAAATTTTTGTCTTCGCCCTCCTTGCTGCTCCAGTGTGGTGTAATTAAATCATGATTATATCAATAATGGAATCTCAGAAAGCTAGCTCGAGAGTGACTAGAGGCAATTAAGAAATATCTTTCAGTCCGTGATTCTGTCAAACAAAATTTACAAGAGCGTCGGGAGTTTAAGGTTGAGTTTGTAGAGGGTGCAGAACAGTTATTTGAACCTGTTACAAAGGCTACCAAATGCCTTCTTCCCACGTCATGGCAAACCGCTAAAGCAACTGGAAAAATAGCAGAAAGAACTAAAATGCAAAAATGATTTTACGAGAACTTCCAGGTGAAATAACTGCTGCGCAACCAATGCAGGAAATGCTTCAAGGTATTGCCGAAGCTCGTGCTGAAATAGGTGATATAAAGGATCGTATACCAGATCCAGAACAAGAATAAGGCCCAGAACAAGCAAGAGTCGGAGCTGAAGTGAATGATAAATTTACCGAAAAGATTATTGCCTTCATAAAAATATTGGAAATGGCAAAATTACCTGCGCTTGCCGTGCACAGTTATAATAATAGAAAAGAAAATTGAACCCCGAGTATCATGATCGTTCTTGAGGCCATGAAGACTGCTAAAAATGGATATTTTGTATATACTACGGAGTTGATCAGGCCCGAAATGATGATGTAGTATATATTTCATTTAATGATGGAATAGATAACTATCTTGCGCAGTTACAACAACAATTTAAATAGCAACAACAACCATTCCAAAAAATAAACGAGGAACAAGGATTGGAAGATGCAAGTTCTACCCCCGGCGCCACAGGAAGTTACATTGGTACAGGTACCAGTGAGAGTGGTCTTATTACTCCATGTCCCAGCAACTTCCTTGTCAATCTTGAAAGAATAGAAATTTTGATTGGTGGAAAACGAGCTGGTAATAATTCCCCAGAAATCGTTAATGAAGCAGCTGCTATTTGTCAGAAATTATTTACAGGCGGTATCGTGGATATTAATGTTCATCGGTACCTCATTGATGCAATCGTTGATGATTACCGCAGTGATTGAGGGAATGCAATCAAATCGGTGTCAAGAAAATAAGATGGTCATGCATGATACTCAACGTGGACCGATACGGAGCCCCTTAAGTGACATGGATGCATATATTTTTTATTTCGTTTATCGAAATACTATTTCATTATATCGAAATATTATTTCGTTATTTCTAAATGTTATTTCATTTAAACGAAATAGTGTTTAAACGAAATAGTCTTTCGTTATATCGAAATAGTATTTCGTTATTTCGAAATGCTATTTCGTTTAAACGAAATACTATTTCGTTATATCGAAATAGTATTTTGTTATTTCGAAATGCTATTTCGTTTAAACGAAATACTATTTCGTTATATCGAAATAGTATTTCGTTATATCGAAGTAGTATTTCGTTATTTCGAAATGCTATTTCGTTTAAACGAAATACTATTTCGTTATATGGAAATAGTATTTCGTTATGTCGAAATGCTCTTTCGGTATATCGAAATAGTATTTCGTTATTTCGAAATAGTATTTCGTTATTTAGAAATGCTATTTTGGTATATCGAAATAGTGTTTCGTTAATTCGAAATAGTATTTTTTTAAAACTAAATAGTATTTCGTTTAAACGAAATACTATTTCGTTACATCGAAATAGCATTTCGTTATTTCGAAATAGTATTTCGTTATTTAAAAATGCTATTTCGTTTAAACAAAATAGTATTTCATTATATCGAAATAGTATTTCGTTATATCGAAATAGTATTTCGTTATTTCGATATGCTATTTCGTTATATCGAAATAGTATTTCGTTATTTCGAAATAGTATTTCGTTTAAACGAAATAGTATTTCGTTATATCGAGATAGTATTTCGTTATTATTAAATGCTATTTCGTTTAAACGAAATGCTATTTCATTATATCGAAATAGTATTTCGTTATTTCGAAATACTATTTCGTTATTTCGAATCATATATATAACTTAGATTTGAAAAGTGTTGTGCATGACGAATATCGCCCTTTTTGTTCTCTTCACATGGGTATATATTTAGCAGTAAATAGTGTTGTGCCAGCGTCTTGTCTTTGATGTGAAAGCTACGAAGGTGAGTCAGGTGAAGTCTTAGTCCTATGTAAGAGGTAGATGTAGCAATAAATAAATATAAGCTGCTGTTGTGGTGTAGTAGCCCTGCAAACAACGTATAGTATAGTGTGGGTGTTACTCTTGAACGCTTGACAATGTTTTGGCCTGACTTTATTTCAAACGGATAATTTTTCAGTGTGGGTGCCTCCCCCTCCACGTTTGTCTGTATATAAGTAGTGGTCAATATGTTGTCTTCATTCACATTCTACGATTAAATACGAATCAGTGACCTAAACAGTTGCATAGTGCATGCTTTTTCTTAGTAAGGTATACCACACCCATGCCTTTGAAATATTAAACAGTTGCATAGTGCATGCTTTTCTCAGTAATGTCTACCACACATGCCTATGAATCATGAAACAGTTGTATATTGCATGCTTTTCTCTGTAATGTATGCCACACATAGGACTCTGAATCATTAAACAGTTGCATATTGCATGCTTTTCTCAGTAGGCCTAATGTCTACCGTGCATGCCTTTGAATCATTAAACAGTTGCATATTGCATGCTTTTCTCAGCAATGTATACCACACATGCCTTTGAATCATTGAACAGTTGCATAGCGCATGCTATCCTCAGTAGGCCTAATGTCTACCATGCATGCCTTTGAATCATTAAACAGTTGCATAGTGCATGCTTTTCTCTGTAATGTCTACCACACATGCCTATTAATCATTAAACAGTTGCATAGTACATGCTTTTCTCAGTAATGTATAACATACACAGGACTTTCATTCACTACCACAATTGTAAGAACATGCAAGTAAATCTGAGCAATTTTTCTGGATTTTTTTTCTCTCAGATATCCAGTTTTGGTTATTTGTAGAACAGCTATCAACATTAAAAATCCCAACCATGATATTGGATGTTTGGCAAGCTATAATAACAGCAGTCGCATTAATTCTTGTTGTTTTCAGTGTATTTTAGCATTGTAAATATTAAGCAAAAGAAAATGTGAGTATTTCTGGTCAGCCAACCATCCCTGTTTTTGTTGTCAACCTTAGCACCCCCACCCCCCCATTTAAAAATAGAAATTCAAAATAAAATTTTTTAAAAATTCTGAAATTGTTTTGTGCATCAATTTGAGCTGGTTTAATCCAGTACTTGAAGTGCTTAGTACATTATATATGCTAATCATTACAATATAATATAATATATAATGTTTTTAATAAAAGAATTTAAGAATAAACCCTACCTACCTAGCAACCCTTATTTTAAAACCAGTGCAATAGGAATCACATTTTCTTGGCTCTATGATTGTTTCAGATAAATACGGAAGTGCTGAGTGAGTGATTTTCAACATGCATCTCTTCATGATTCCTGGCATCGTGAACCTGTTTTTAATAGTCCATGTTCTGCCATTGCCTTGTAGTGTTTGAAGGGGATTTTAAGGATATACATTGTGATTTCATAATAATGAGTTTTAGTAGATCCATCTGGCTCCCTTGCCAAATGTTTGTTCAGTTTTCAAAAAGTCCCACAGACTTATATGGTAATATATATTTGTACAGATGCAATAAAAATTAAACAGCTTGATGAATTGAATTATCCTGTGTATTGAAATGTAGCAATTCTAATGGTAAATTTCTATGAAAGTCAAGGTAAAATTGTAACGTTCATAGAGAAACAACGCATCACCTCTTGATGAAATTTGTATTTACATTTTGTGTTGAGCAAGGTCTATGGGAAATTCACTGTTTTAATTGTATTGGTCCATATTCCCTAGCAATTAAAATTTCACTATCAAAGAAAGATTATATTTTCAAAAATTGTTTCATTTTCTTTCAGAAAAAGAATAAATGTGAGCATTTTTCACCTATGAATATCAGACAGGCATTGTAAAAAGTATAAATGGACATAAAAGTCAATGGGAATCTTGTACAATTGTATAATGAGTAACTACTCCTTATTTATTATAACCTGGGGTTTTAAAAGCCACATTGTTTCATGAATATGTTTATTTTTTAAATTAATAATATTATAACAGTTCCTGTGTTGTTATGAAAAAAAAACAACACTTTGAACATTTGATGAGCTCACTTTAACCTGGCACTGCTATTTTTGTGAAAACACTGAGAGTTTAAACTACTCTTTAAATATTATAAACCAGCTTTTTAAAAGCCACATTTTTTGTGAATACCAAATTTATTTTAAATTTAATAATATCAAACAAATTGATAGCAATTTCCAAAACATTTAAAAGGATTCAGTACATTGGTCATATATGCTAAATACCAATGATAAATCAAAATTTTCAAAATTAGTTGAGCTGTTTTTACCTTGAATTGGGTACCAGTTTTCATGTGCGAAATACGCATATATTTCATGAATTACTTTAGGAATAGGCTAATATCATCAAGATGTTGGATGATTTCTATTAAGAAACACCAGTGCATATGCATGATGTGATGTTGCAACTGATCTGGAAATTTTTTATGACTCTATAGACTATATATGATTTGATTCTGACCACAGATGGTAATCAGGCCCTCTGTCATCAAGATCTTGGTTGAGTATGATTATGAATATTAATGGTGGGATAATGCAGCTGATTAGCTGAAGATGTCAACAATGTAGCAACTAAATTTTTGATCAGATTTTAATCAAACTTGCCAAAAATGTCTTAATTTATTAAGATTTTTTTGCATGAGTTTGATTATTAGCATGATCAACACATAATCATACAGTGATCTTCTATCTATTGGACAAGTTTGTTACCACTCTAGAGACCAAATTCCAATTAGGATTTTATCCATCTTAAGCTTATATATTTCTGTATGAGCAAGAGACTGTGAATATTAATTATGCTTTATAATTAAAAGGAAATGTTATCAGGATAAGGTAAAACTGGTAAACTTAACACAATATCAAGTTTGGAAGATACAAATAGTTTACATAGGATGTGTTCTTCCAATACTACATGGGCCTATCCACCAACCCAGGTTGTCTGCCTTGGTGTGGCCATGGGGAAGGCACTAGGCTCCAATTTTCTTGGCATGATATAGCCAATAATGTGTTAAAAGTAACATTAAAACAAGGGAGAGAAAAAAAACCTGTTTAGTAAAATGGTTATCTGTTAAGCTATGTAATCCAAGTATGTGATATCAGTCCACTAGGACCGCTTGCTTAATTGTTGACTTTGTATGTGTTGAGCTGTTTCTTATGCACTGTTGCCTGCCGATTCATGGAACTTTCTATGTAGATACTGAAGACGTACTTCACCCATCAATCCAAATTATGTCACTGTGACCTATATTTAACACACCGGAGATCTGCATTTAAATTACCTTCTTGCAGTGGGAACAGTTTCTTAGACACTATTGCTGCAGAGTGATGTAACATGATATATGTATATAGGATATAACTTAATAAATAGTGAAGTAATTTATATATGTACCTTAGCAAGTACTGCATCATTTAGACAAAACAAACTTTTGCAATCTAGTCATACCATCATTAGCTATTAACTTGTTTACATATTGGAGAGGGAGGTTGCCTAAAAAGTGCCCTTTGTTGCGTAAACAATTTATAAATGGAAAACCTTGTTTCAGATACTTCAGACAGCACAATTGGATAAGGAACACTTTGGTAGCAGGTACATCCCTCAAACAAATATATGATATATTATCAATTCATTATGTGTATTCTGTAAATATATCACACAAGGTCTTTTATCTTCTACAATAGCTATTTAAATAATCTTGCATTATTTAGGAAATGTGTTAATTTGTCTACTACAGAATGGGGAATTCCTGAGAAGCAGAAAGATCAGTGAAGACACCATCACAAGGATGACAGAAGATGGGGTAAATTCACTCAAACAAGTTCTAATAAGTAAACGTCATAATATTATTAACATTTTTGCACTTGAAGACAATGATGCCAGTGAAAATAATTTGTTTATTATACCATAACACAAGATAGAATAGCTTCTTGGGTTTTTTATCAGGTATCTTTTTTAGAGAGTGCAGTAATTAAAATTGGAACACACAAACCTGAAAAGCACAAACAGTTTATGAACAATCTATTCAGTAACATAATTTGTTGATCTGTTCAGTCTATAAATTACAGCATATCAAAAGGACTGTTTTACATCAGAGTGATACATTATCTGAGTCAGCTTAATCAGGGGTTACCAACATCTTAAAAATGTCAGATAAACTATGGATTTAAATCATCATAGACTTATATGGCGACCTATCTGAAAAAAAGACAAACATTTGAAATCACTTGTGTAAAATATAACTGTGGCATTTGTTCTGTCCTTTTCCAATCATTGTGATTTTGATTTTAGTGTGGCATTTCCCAATCAGTACTTGGAAGTTACGACTGGGCTGTATGACTTAGATGAAGGTGAAGGATATTGTAATACATTAGAAGAATAATTATGGCATCTACATGTTGTGTAGTTACGGTATTTAAATATTATTAATATATTGTACAGACAAATTTACAAAGGACACTGTTCACTCCATAAGAAGCAGCTAATGTTAGGGTTATATTGAAAAATTGATCTTCAGCATCTTAAGTATGTAGTCAGACTTGAGACAAAAGTTAACATAATTTCTTGAATGGATTGCCATTTACACAATGAAAAATATATCTGTGAGGGAGTCATAATATCAATGACCCAGTTTATTAAGGCAGGAGAGATATTAATGATCCAGTCAAAATAACTGCCAAATTGAGTTTACACTTTGTTTTCTTACCAAACTTTGTGAGAATATCTTGAGCAAAGGATGCTGTATGAGATATATAATTTTGAGATGGTCTGAATGGCTTAAACTAACACATGAAAAGTGATTAGGATGACTTGTTTGTCTAAAAAGTAGCCATTTTAATGCATGTAAGGAATTTCCTCAACCACTGATTTGGAAATGACCCCCAGTGAAACCTGGCTTTGAGTTGTGTCCTTTTATTCACTGTCAGTTTATCACTGATAGAGACCTGGGCCTCCTGAAGATCATTGTGTATGTTTTGATGCATGAGTGAACATTTCCTATGTTCCTAGTACTGTAGGTAACACATTCAAACCCAGGCTGTGTGTGGCACACAGAGGTACATGTACACTTACTAGTGAAATGTAATTGGTCTAGTTTGATGCTGTGTTAATGTACCATCTTAGACCATTAACATTACCAGTACATTATCATACACTGCTTTGTTTGAGATATTTTATGCGTCAGGATGGAATGGTGAAACAGGACTCATTTCAATAAGTTATCACTTGCCGTTATTGTTTCATTTAAATGACAACATGTTAATATATCCACTATTTTAGCAAGACATGAGCATCAAACCAGTCATTTTCCTTCTTTGTTATGTATAATCACTTGTTATTGTACATTTGTTGCTGTAAGTGACAGAACCTGGTAGCTTTTACACAGACTAGTTCACAGTAGTGCGAAAATCTGTACAGTGTCAGCAAGGGTTGACAAGCCCATTTTTGTATGTTTATATGGTAAAAAGACTTACTCAAGGGAAGTTACTGCAAACTGGATGAGGACATGCAATGAGGTCACACTCTACATACCTGTGTGTTCATTAAAAAATTTAACAATCTTTACAGTTTTTAAACTTTAAAGTCTACCCTTTGGTAATTATTATAGCTTGTGCCATTTCACATCAAGTCACATGTGAAGTACACTACCAAACGTGGTACTATGTTTCAGGAATATCTTCTGATTTAGGTCATCCTTGAGGAGAATTCAATGTGCTCTGAAGGTATGTGCGAAATTGTCTGTACCATAACATCCAAGGTATTCCAAAGAAAATAATTGTATTTCTTGATTGAAATCAAGTGTTAACAGTTATGGAAATGTACACATAAGAATCTATTGAGTGACAAACTCACAAGGGAGTAAATAAATAACTAAGGACAAAGGCTATATTGACTGCATTAGATAACCAATCTACTTATGCCGTTTAAGTGTGTGTGTGTGTCTCTCATACATACATATATATATATATATATATATATATATATATATATATATATATATATATATATATGCACCTTTCATATCTGTTATTGCAATAATAAATAACCTGTTCAAGATTTTGTGAAGAGAAAATAAAACCCATGCCGCCAGCTCAGATGGAATGTGTGTGCGAGTCTTAACAATATTCTAAGCATTTTGAACATGTACAGACCACTCTGTACCAGCCTAAGGTTTCAAGTCTATATCTTCACTGGTGCAGGTGGATCTATACTACGTTACAAAGTGACAGAAAAATGGATGGCAGTACAGATGGGAAGGATTACATAATCCCCAGTGGCACCTATCTTTTAAAACCATACAGGAATAATGAACTGCAGAAGGTTGAATTTTAAATTTACCATATGGCTACTAACACAAGACAGGTATATTGTAATTCATATTCTCATGTCCTTTTATTTCAGATAGATGGAAATGTGATTTCTATGATGGATGTGGAACAGCTTAAGAAATATTTACCAAGATATGGAGATTGCTTAGCAACAATAGCTTATGCCAAACAACAAAGAGCTCTAGAAGAGACTGCAAGCTTTCCCAGTTATAGAAAAAGATCTTTGAGAGATAGATTACTGGACAAATTACGAGCAACAGGGAACAAAGAGGAGCATTTCAGGAGAGCAGCACCTCAGGCTGGTAATAAAAATGCCCAAAAAATCCTAAGAAAAGTGGAAATTGGCTGGTTAAATACTTATGGTGTGAGTGGTCAGAAGCAGGTTGGGTCAACATATGGTGGTGGAACTAGAATTGTTCATGTCCACCTTGGTGCAACTGTCTCTGGCATATTATCCACAGGAAGGATCTTTTCTTTCCTAGTGGAGTATCAAAGAAAGGAAAAGTTGATGACTTCGATTTCTATCTTGCTGATCAAACTCATGAAAAGTTGTCTGATGAACTGACTTTGAAGGATATATATGAATCTACAAAACTGAAGATTCTCAGGCTTTATGTTGTAACAACAGCACACACAAGTAGCTCCATTGGTAACAGCAGCAAAGAAAGAAGAGCTATTACAGAAGCAGAAATTTCTGCCCAGCCTATACATCCAAACCAGTCTGATTTGAGTCAGAAGTCTCCTCAGGTTCAAACAGAAGGCAGTATAATTGCAATAGTATCTGTGTCCACCAACGAACTACAGATACTTGATAGTAACCAAGCTGAAAATCTGATTGGTTTTGAACAATCAAACACTGCTTCTGATAATACATGTCATGGGGGTTGCTTCGAAGTAAACAGCATTCTTTCGTTTGGCTCCAATGATAATCTGCCTTCGATCAGTCCTGATCATGAAGTCTGTGAGTTAACACTTGATTCGCATGAGTGTCTAATGACAGCAGTTCATTCCCAAGAGCAATTTCAGCCAGTCATTGATCTGTCACAAGCACCATCATCAGAAGACAAAGTGTTATGACTATTATGCTGCACCGCTCCAATTTACAGGAGGAAATGTTGCAATATTTCAAAGCATCTGATATTTTGAATACAACGTTAAAGTTCAAGTTTGTAAATGAATGTGGGCATGATGCAGATGGAGTATCAAGGGATGCCTATCTGTTACTCCACAATTATTGAAAGACTCATTCCTTTTACATATTTCACAGTCAGAAAAGGACGTTATTGAGGCTGTTCTAACAGAACCCTGTATGACAAAGACGAACTACTTTGTCTACTTGATCGCTTTCAGTGTCACAAAATCCCAGAGCTGAGTGAGATGGCATCAACAGTTATACAAATTGCACACAAAGTATTAATCCAAGAATCTAAATATGCCCTTGATACTATGAGTGGTGTTGGTGAAAGTGTTTGACAAATTGATTTTCCAGATTTTGAATTAATCATAGCCCTGTATGGGAGACTAGACCAACCATCCCAAAAGTAATAGAGCTGCTCCATGCTTCACCAAGAACAAACGAGGAAAATGCTTCTATTGGATTTCTTCATAGATTTATTCGAGGCAGAAATAAAGGGCAGTTAAGAAAGTTACTCAGATTTCTGACTGAATCAGATGTAATTTGTGTCGATAAGATTGATGTTCAGTTTATTGTACGTAATGGAAAAGGAAGACTTCCCAGTGTCCACACTTGTGGGCCTATGTTAGAACTACCCTCAACATATGCAAACTACCCTGACTTCCGATCTGAGTGGGAAAGCATGATTGATTCCAGAGAATGCATGGAAATGAACATTGTGTAGTTGTTCTTTTAATTGCAGAATATAGTGACCATTTTATTTTGTATTTTGTGGTAAATAGTATCACACATATTTACAACTTGCATGTAATCAAATCAGTCCATTGTAACAAGAGTTGGATTGTTGGTACACTATTCTGCAATATTCTGTGTGTGTGTGTGTGTGTGTGTGTCTATATATATATATATATATATATATATATATATATATATATATATATATATATATATATATATATACTGTATGTGTGTGTGTCTCTGTGTATATGTGTGAATAGCTTGAACCCTCATCTAACCTAGGAAATCATTTCAAGAGATCTGTAGTTTAGGTCCACAGTGTGTAGCAATTTTTTAAAATACTGTTTAAACATTTTGGTAAGATTCTGTTATATGTGAAAAATCAATTCAGTCTTTTATGAAAACAAGTTTGAACTTTCCAAATTGTTCAAACCAAGCCATGTTCAGGCAAGTGAATCCTGCCATGCGTGTGTGTGTGTGTGTGTGTGTGTGTGTGTGTGTGCGCACATCACACAATGATGTTTTCAGCCATGATAGATCTAAATGTAAGAGTACTGTCCCTTAATTTGTTTTTATTAAGCTTTTGATTATACAGAATATCACTGCTCTTAAACATTTAATTTTAATTTCTACAATAATGAGAAGTCTCATATATTTGTGTTTCTTATCAGCTTGTACAGTGCAGCGAGTTTTTTATTTATCTCAGTTTCTTGTACATTATTGCCTAAAAGGTTGTTTAATATGGTATATGAGGCATTATGACAAATACCACATACTGTAGTCAAAACTAAGTCACATGACCTATATTTCATGATCCACTGATTTGCACTAACCATTGTGTTTTCACCAAGTTGTCATTTTTTGTTGCTATTTCAAGCTCCAGTGATCAATGCGCTTTGCTGTGCATGTTTTAGACATCACTGCTTGCATAGTTATATTATTGCTTTAGACCTTTTAGACAAACTAAATTTTGAAATACATCAATATCAGCATTGTGAGTTGTTTTCTTGCATTATACCTTAAAAGTGTTCCCTCCATTGCTTGAATTGGAAGCAGAGTAATGACATGGATGTCATATATGCTACAGAGAAAATATCTTTTATGGGTTAACGTGATAACATGATTCAGATGAAGAGGTCACATTAGTCTGTCTGAAACGAATACAGTATTTGACATTAAGCTCTTTAATTTGCCTTATTTTTTAAAATTGTTTGAGTGAAGAAGTTTCATTTCTTGTTTCCAGTCTTTTAGTCTGAGTTTCCAGTTATCTAGGAACTTATTCCGTACATGCTTGATATTTTGATATTGTGTAGCCTTTCACCTTTACACAAAAGTTGTGTGTGTGTGTGTGTGTGTGTGTGTGTGTGTGTGTGTGTGTGTGAGGTACATATGTATACATATTTTGTTTTGATGTGCTCTAAACAAAAATTGATGTATCAGGATAAATAATAATATTTTAGTCTCTGCATTGTTTGTAATGATTACTGACAAAAATTGTTTTTCATATTAGAAGAGATATCAAAGACATTATGACTTTTGCAGGAATTGTTTCTTTAAGTTCATGTTTATCATCTCAAGTAGAATCAAACATTTTATGTAGTCAATATGCAAAACAGATGTTATTTTGACTGAGTACTTTTTAACATTTATTTTTCATCGCCTCTTGATATTTGCTTTAGATGTTAGGATTGTTGTATGGACTAGAGGCTACATTAGTTCCTTTATTTTCTTTGCAGAGGCGAACGATTTAATCAGTGATTATTTTACTTTAAACAGTGGTGTAATAAGAAATTCTGGCCCTGTCACCCCTTGGCAACACTTAATTCTGGGGCCCTCTCCCAATAAAAAAGTTGTTTGATAAGAAAATCATATGTCACTACTTCTTAGGTGATACAGCATAAGGCGAAAAGTTTGGAAAACCTATATAAACTGACATGTTTGCATATAATGCATTACATTTCACTGTCTCTTGAGACTGAAAAAAAAAACTCGATCAACTGTGGAATGAAGAGGTTTAAGGTTATTATTGCCTGGACTGTGCAGATGAATGCCTTAAGATATACTTTTAATCTTCAGAAAGTTTATCCCATGAAGAAGGAGATAACCTTGATAAAATGATGGAAAAAGGGTTGGGATTAAAGTCGCTGTGTCCTGAAGCAATGATGGATTGTATGTATCTTGCCGAAATTTCAGGCACTTGGGATATGGCTAATAATGCATCCCCAGCGTCTACCTCCATTCCTTCCCATTCCAGTCAAAATTTCTGATCAACGCCTTCATGTAAATAATGGCCTATGCGTACTCTGCAATATAATGAATGCGGGTTAAATATGACCTTTCGTTCCGAAGTGCCTGAGCCTCAACTCGCATAAATTGCTTTATCTTGCCCCGTGGCTAGGAAAGAAGCTTGTAGTCAGAATTTATTAGTTCTTGGTAGATGTGTTCATACTTTCAAAAGTTTGTTTTCTTAGTATTTTAAATACATAGAGCTGCTTTTCATGGAGCACTGTCTTTTATAACAGACCTGTTGTCCTTTCTACAGTCCGTCCTTCCTCTTAAATAAGAATTCTAAAAGCTATAATTTACAGCTCAGTGTCAAGGGGTCTTAGTGTCCTTCGTACATCTACCATTAGACACAGAACAAATCCATTCTGGAAGGAGAAATCATTTTATCGATGCCCTCCAAAAAGAGGGAAATATCAATTAGTGTATTATGTTTTTCATAATAGAATTGAGAATGAAAACAAATTTGATTAGTTCAGCTACATGTTTGTGTGCTTATTTCTATTGATTTTGTGACAAATTTTCGAAAGAGGAAATATTTATGTATTTCATTAGGATTTATGGGTATCACCGTTTAACAATTACGATATCGGCGTGAATCATACCCATACCTCGAGTAACGGCAACTATTATCAGTGCCAAAACCCACACGGCCATGTGCTCACCTGCTCCCCTCCCCTCCAACAAAAAAGATGAAAGAAGGTCGAAGATAAGAGCCTGACGGTGCATGAAAATGCTATCGCTTGACAAACGGAATTTAACACTTAGCCATATGCACGTACCCACTGGATTTCTGTTGAGAAATGCAAGATGTATACTACCTTTTCTTAGCGGTCAAAAAGTTGAAGTGTCAGTTTACTTATCGTAAAAGAGCGTACGCCTGTAAAAACAAATATACTCCAAATGTCTTGAGTGCCTTTATAACTCGATCTCTACAGCCACAATCATTTCTATTACATTAAACCCAGGATAAGTTTTAACACACATTATATGCACACGTTTAACACAGTTAGAGATGAAATGTTTCTATGCGGTGATTGCTACAATGTTAGGGTAATCTGGTCATTCCAATGATTTCTACTGTTAATTACAGCGCGAGGGGGCGGGGCAGTCGGGATTTTTATTCCAGCTGAGATTTTCTTAGTAATTCACCTCACTTTTGTGAAACGGAAGCAATTCTTCACAGAAAGGAGGGGAGGGGAGGTTGGCAACTGACATAAAACTATTCTGAGAGACACAATAGGGGCTGCCACTAAAGAATATTGCCACCTGGTGGATCGGTAGGGTATCCACCAAACAATATTGACCCCGGGTGCCTAAAGCCCTCGCGCCGCAGCTGCCTGATGTAACTTCCGATATGAACTTATTATTTGAATTCGGAAATTGTTTCAAACATATAAAATATATGCTCGATATATTCCTTGTGATCCTTTCTGAGGGATAAAAATCCCAGATTGCAATCTACGTCACCAGTGTAGATAGGCCTATGGGGGTAAACACTGCTAGCTCAGCAACAGTCATAATAAATAGAACAAATTAAAATGACAAACAACAGTTCACCATTTTCTAGGCAGACACTTTTGCTTCTTGAACCCTAATTTGTATAAGAGTTGAGTGTATTTCTGGTCGCTAACTCCATTGCAGATATTTTCCTCCTCATTTGGCGCTATTGTTAATCGAGAAACGAAACATTTAGGTTTCAGCAGGTCATTAAAAGAGAGATAATCACACCTTTCTCAGTTCTAAGAAAAACAGTGAACCAAGATTAAGAAAAGCTCAGAATAATACTGACCCTAGTTTTCTACAAAATGATACTAAACAAACTTGTTTAAAATAATTTTTAAAAAAGTTGAGGGGGGAGGGCTGGAGGGGGAGGTTACAGCGATCAAATGCTTTGGGCGTAATTACAAGTAGAGCACTGATTCCATGTTTATTGTAAAACTTATTGAATAAACTTAAATTGAAGCCAATAATAAAACATTTGTCTGTGTGACTGGAGACAAGGAAACGATGCAGAATGAGTGTAGTAAATGTAATGTTTACACTGGTTTACACTGGTTTAAACTACAGCCAGACATCGTAGTTTCCATAACACTGGCGGATCATAAAGATCAATTATGTCGTCAAATTTAAGAAACCACAGACATTAACACACTTTATACCAATTGAAACAGATGTACGCTATATATATGAACTTAAACGACCGAGGAACTTCGTTTTGTATGTATTTGTCAAACATTTAAGTGCGAGATTTACATTTAGGTTTTGTAGTCCAAACACAAACGACAAAATTCCATTCCACATCCTATCCCATATTAGTCTCACTGGGTGCTCAGTTCAGCTCATCTAGAACAAAAATAATCACTATCACAAGCGCATAAAATGACTAAACATATTATTAGGAGGATACCCTTTACAGCATGTCATTAATATGTTGCCGCAACTTCAAATACAGATCAAGAGCTTCATACGCATCCTTTGCCATGTGTAAACTTTTCTCATCATTATATGTACACATAGATTGTACACATTCTCGTCAGAAGCTATTCCATCACGGTACCTTACATTATTCTGACATAACTGGAATTCTTCTGCATCTATTAAACACATGTAGTTCTCCGTCTCATACAACTCTGGGACTGAAAACATGATGTCTGGAATACCACTTGGAACAATTAAGTTTTTGGATGGTCGAATCACATGGGAATCCCACACTTCGGCTACTGAGTCTAATTCATCCTGGAAATAAAAAACAAGAAACATATTCACATATGAAATACTTAATAATAGGGATGAAAAGAAAAGAAAGGCTGAGAAAGAATTTCTTCATGTGAACATATGACCTGAATGAAGCATAAAGAAACACTATAAATTAGATATTATTTGGTAAGACAGCTTTGTTAAATACACAACTGATGTATCAGATCGCATCTCTAACATATAAGAGTGAGTATTATCAGTGACATCAGCTCATACAAGGAAAATAATAATTCGTAATCTATATACAGGTAAGACTTTGAAACAAATATTCCCAATTGGCTTTAAAATACTCAAAGGAGCGTTATGTGATAATTCTATTGTATATATGTGCTCTTTGAACATTGTAATCTGTAATCAGCACTTGTCTTTCATTAGAATGAATTATGCACATGTAATACATACATACATACATACATACATACATACATACATATATATATATATATATATATATATATATATATATATATATATATATATATATATGTGTGTGTGTGTGTGTGTGTGTGTGTGTGTGTGTGTGTGTGTGTGTGTTTAAGAGCGATAGAGACAGGCAGACAGACAGAAACAGAATTATAATGTCCGTACCTGGATCATACCAAGAAAACAAAATAGCACAAGATTCTTGTCCAGATATCCGCCGTCAAATTTACCCTCAGCTTTCATTTGGTCAAAGAGTGACAACCAAAACTCTACACATTCCTTGCGCAAGAAGCCCCACCAGCTTTCAATTCTTTGGTTATTTGTGCTGCGCCCGTACATGAAACTGCGTTCACCACAGAAGGAATCATTTCCATGCCGGCGAAAGAGACGTTGGAATTCACAAACATATTCATTTTCTGTGCCCCTGTCAGCTCGAACTGTAAGGGGGCAACCACCAAAGGCTTTCACAGCTTCGAGATAGTAGCCTCCGATAACACGAGGGTTACTACTTGTGCAATATGCATTTAACCATATCATTTTCCTTGAAAATCCATCAATGCAACCATTGATGCAAATACCATAGGGGCGCATCTTGTCATAGGAGTCCATATGCCATATGTAATTAGGACCTTTTGATAGATACATACGCCTGTGAAGTCGATGTGATTGGCGGAGATCAACATTTTCAGGGTCTAATACTCTCATTAAAAGGCGAACTTCTTCCTTTATTGCCTGTATACCTCTGCATTTCAGCTTATGATACATCCATCTATAACCGTGCATGGTACCGGGGAACATCTGTTCATGCATTATGAATTTGGCAACAGTCATCACATCAGTGGGATTTTTATACCGGTAAAGACCACCAACATGCAAAATACGACTCAGCTGTCTAATGCTGATATTATATCCATGTCTTTCTTCCAGAATGAAAACAATCGCCTTATACTTTAAACCAAAGTGAAAATACAATTTTATCAGAGCTAAACGGTCCTTATCCATTCTCACAATTACAACAGTACTAAAAAGCCTAAATATCCGTGAAACGCGAATTAATTTTGAAAAAATCCGAAATATTTGGAAATAACGAAATACTATTTCGAAATAACACAATATCATTTCATTTAAACGAAATAGTATTTCGAAAAAACGAAATAGCATTTCGAAATAACCAAATACCATTTCGATATAACGAAATTCTATTTCGATATGACGAAATACTATTTCGATATAACGAAATAGCATTTCGAAATATCGCAACACTATTTCGATGTAACGAAATTGTATATCGTTTAAACGAAATACTATTTCGAAATAACGAAATACTATTTCGATATAACGAAATAGCATTTCGAAATAACGAAATACTATTTCGATATAACGAAATACTATTTCGTTCAAACGAAATACTATTTCGATATAACGAACTACTATTTTGTTCAAACGAAATACTATTTCGAAATAACGAAATACTATTTCGATATAACAAAATAGCATTTCGAACAAAGGAAATACTATTTCGATATAACGAAAAACTATTTCTTTTAAACGAAATACTATTTCAAAATAACGAAAGACTATTTCAATATATCGAAATAGCATTTCGAAATAACGAAATACTATTTCGATATAACGAAATAGCATTTCGAAATAACGAAATACTAATTCGAAATAACGAAATACTATTTAGATATAACGAAACTGCATTTCGAAGAAAGGAAATACTATTTCGATATAACGAAATACTATTTCGAAATAACGAAATACTATTTCGAAATAACGAAATACTATTTCGAAATAAGGATACTAATTCGAAATAACGAAATACTATTTCGAAATAACGAAATAGTATTTCGTTTAAACGAAATAACATTTCGAAATAACGAAATAGTATTTCGTTTAAACGAAATAGTATTTCGAAATAACGAAATAGCATTTCGAAATGACGAAATGTATTTCGATTAAACGAAATAAAAAAATATATTCATCCATGTCACTTAATGGGCTCCGTAGACCGATCATGGTCAGGGTGATAAATTCTCGATTACCTACGTATAAAGCGATCTACGGAGATGGACTCGGTGATGTTGTTCAGTGTCTATTTAGAAGGATAGCCCCAAAAGCGATACCGATTGCCAAGCAACTGGGAATGAAAGCTATTGACGTTGTTCGTGAAAAAGGTCTTAGTGCTGTTGGTGATGTGGCCGGTAAAGCATTCGCGGCAATCAGGGATAGACTAGCACGATCAATACGAAGACCGAGGCGATACGACCTCAGCCAGTAAAATTACCCGGTACCGAAGTTATGCCTGCAAATGTTAGCATGTTAATAAATCAAGCTGCAAAAACAGCAGAGTTGTCTGGTGTACCACTATCATAAAAGGAAAAAGAAATATAACTGCTAGTCTGAGAGTTGGAAGTGGTCTTCGTGTTAGACGATAAGAAGTATAATAAAGATGTTCAAACGTGTATCTGATCACGCATTCAACATAGACGCACCAGTTCTCAAAGATGACTCGATTCGTGATTATCAGTATTATTCCTCCGACGCACGAGAACCAAACCAAAGTAATCGAATCGAACTACAAGTTCAGGATACAAAATGATATTTCTTTGATCAGATTGTTTCACAACTATTTCCTGACCTATCTCTTGTAGATTTTCAAAATGCATCAGTTCCAGCTTTTAAGTAAACGCCTGTAGTATTTAGCGATTTAGTATCCAATTGTGGATATTACCCCTACGTCTGCGTATTAGGAGTATGAACCTATTTTCAAACACTTGGCTCCATTACTTTCTTTCTTATAGTTCGCTAAGGTAAGTGTAGTACTTGTCTTAATTATAATTTAAACTAAGTATAATTCTTTGTAAAACTTTTAGCATGCATTTTGCAAAACGTAAAATAGCCAGTGCTTATTGGAGCACTTAATTTGTCAAATCTTCACTTTCGAAAGTGCGCAGTTGGCTAAATAGAAATGATTGGATTTGAAAAAAAAAAAAAAAGAAAAAGAAAAAGAAAAAATAAAAAAAAACACACCGGAACTTATTAAGTCTGGGTGTTTTGTCTAAAGGAAATGACTTGTGCAATAGGGTATGCTATGTTAGAAATATTTAGCACAATGTCGGTCTCCAGTGTCATTTGTTTAAGCCTGATTTAGTAAGATAATGTCAAGTCATTACATGTATATAATGCAACTAGAACAACACCACCAGGATTAAATTCAGTCGTCAGAATTCGATCATCTTACTGTTTTGAGGACTTATAGGTACCCAGATAAATCAGTCCCCATTTTCTAAAACTCTGCTTGGACTGTTACATGGATGGAAGGAACATTTTATGTCATCACCTGCACAAAAAAGAAACTTCTTTTGAAACCGAGTTGTATTAGTAATAATTTGACAGCCCTGAGAAATATTTATTGAAAAACTCACTTAATGATTTAAAAAGATTGCTTGCATCTAAATAATGAATATTTCAGAAATTTTCTGATTTGTCTTCTTTCTATGGGAATCAAACTGGTTTTCAACATACCAACGTTCATTTTAAAGGTACAAATTCGTACCAGATCTCTCCTTTTCATCTACTGGCGCTCTTTAACCACCCCACAAGAAAATAAGCAAAAAGAAACAACACCGAAATGATGATCTCGGGGAAACACGTAAAGGAAAGAGAAGGGGGGGGGGTAAACTCGCGTGTGGTACTAATATACATTTGTTTAAATATGACCTTATCACATTTATATATCATCAAGTCGGCAAAGAAAATATTGCAATGGCTGATAAGATCACCGAAAACATTGCATGTACACACACGATTAACATCACGCGGCGATAATATTCTCTGAAAAAGCACAGTATTGGTTAATTTAATCGACTCCAAATTAAAATATTTACGGAAGCAAGTAAACCTGTTTGTGAACGAATTTAAAAATAAAAATAGTCGTTATTTAATTTAATTCAATATGTGAACGCAGAGACAGTTAATGAATTTATAAAATATTTTAATAAACCTTTAGTGATAGTTGACCACAGACTGTGAATGAGTGACGACGAGGTTTGTGGGAAAATGAGGTCGGACAAATGTAACACTAGCTAGAATTATCACCAGGGTAATATAAAAACTGAGACGACAGTTTTTATTAGTGATAAGTGTGGTCCGATAATACTCTTACTAGTAATAATGATGGTCCTATAATTTTTTTCTACTAGTAATAGTTATTGCCACAAGTAGGAGAGTGACGCGGGTAGGGTGGCTATTGTTTACTAGTAAGAGTTATCTTCGATATAATTATTATTGCACTGAGAGCATTGGTTGTATCAGTATCAGTAACAACTAATATTAATAGCGGTAATTTGTAGTAATATTATTAATTACAGATATTATTGATTTTTACCATACCAAAACTTATTACTATTATATAATTGGTGACGACAATTTAAAAAAGAAAGCATTTAATTTCATTCCGATTTCTGGAGACATTCACACTTTTTGTGTTTGTGATGTAACACTGCAGACGTGTTTTATGTTGTTATTAGATATATTTCGAGAGGAAAAAAAAAACAAAAAATTTGTTTAGACTGTTCGGTGGTGATATAAAGTGTTCATTATTTGGACCATAATATTATTCTGGAAATGTTATAAATTATTTGAAAGAATTATGTACAATTCCATCATGTCAATGTCACAGTTTTTGGGGGACAGTACAGTTCCGGTTTTGAATATTATAAGGGACATTTCATATGTTTAGGACTTTCACAAACCTTTATAAGGGCTAGCTTGGATTCACTTCATTATACTGTAAGTTCCTCTCACATTTTTCATTTACCACTTTAATAATTAAATTATTTGTTAAGTTTTACAAATCTTTTGCTTCTTTTCTGTTACTTAAGTTTTTGACTATAGGCGTGTTTGATAACGGTTGTTACGTCCCTTGACTTATTAATTCACCTAATATACCCATGATGCAACGCTCTTCCGGCGAGCAAATATATATGCTGTGATGGAGGCCAACAAAGATGTCAACAAAGCCGGTGAACTGGAAAACATTGGTGCAATGTGTCTCAAGACATATTTACGGGATAGAGGTGCCCACGTGTCAGGAAATAAAGACGAGCTACTGAAAAGGGCTAAGGATGTGGCAGATTTAGGTATTAGGACGTTAAGGGAAATATATGTACAAGACCGTAATAATGAGGAGGTTCGAAAATAGGAAATATTGGGCCAAGTTCTTGTGTTAGAGAGAGAGAGAGAGAGAGAGAGAGAGAGAGAGAGAGAGAGAGAGAGAGAATCTTAAGAAAATTGGTATCTGTGTGAAACAGACAGCACACGTGTGCAAGACCATAAGTAATAGTGAAACAAATGTATGTGTGTTTGTCACAACAATATAAATATGTTTATCTTGTGATATGCTAACTCTGAATTTAATTTCACACCAGTTTTCTATTAAAAAGAAACATAATGCTGTTGGATCATATCATGTGCATTCAGCAATAAAAGGATAGAAACTGATGGTGATTCTTTTGGCATTTGTGTATCTTTCAGCAGAATTCTGGAATTATGAATAACCAATTTACTTAACGTTACCCAGTGAGAGTTCCATAAATGTGTTTCCCCAAAACACATTAGCTGCTTCACGGCGACATTACCTCAGACGATCCAGTTGGATCACGAAGCCAATTGGGAAGTGGCTTTGGTGGAAATGTTTCACCCTACACAAATCTTAAATATCCTTCCAAATCCAAACAATTTTACGGTCGACGTTCATGAATAGCAAGTGCAACAAAACTTGGATGAACTCGCAACTGCAGGTGACTCTATGAAACCACAGGAACCCAAAACTAAACGGCCCACCTATCGGTTGAAAATTCCTGCAGGCTATTTTTTAGCGCACAACATTTGGTGAACGCGATTGCTGTCATCTTCATTGCAGTGTTTGGCAAAGTCTTGGACAAAAATAAAAAGGTTTCACCCTCGAGTATCGTAAAGTGGCTTGTCGCCTGCTGATGAAATTGTCAGAGGACAAAGTGTTGGTCATTACTTTTTTCCTGAATTGTATGACATTTTGGGTGGAAACCCCAAGATGATCAGGATTAAAAACGAAATACCAGCCATTACCGGCAACTCAGATTTTGCGAAATATTTTCGATTCCCTGTACAAATGAACCAAGGACTGAATTTGAACTTTGTATACCCCGATGTGGTGGAGTACAACGTGGTGGGACACACCTCTGTACCGTTACTGCGAGTCATTACTTTCAAAGTGGATTATACCACGACTGCTGACGAGGAAGGTGAAAACACCTATTATGTTCACCGCAAATTTGTACATCCTCACTATTTGCCCATCAGTAAGTCGTGTTTTGACACTGTCAGCATTACTATAAAAGGAGATCTGAGACAAAATATTTCATTCACCAAAGGGAAAGTCACAGCAAAAAACTCCATTTTCGAAAACGATACTCTAACAACTTGAAAGTCATGTATCCTGTGTACCAAGAGTCGCTCAACAACGAGGACGTGGTTTAGGAGATATCTTGAAATCGGGGTTTCGTTCGGTGATCCCGTTTTGAAACCAATGATGACACGAGGATTGCATGCCTTGAAAGATACCGCTATGACGCACGGCAAAGAATCTATCCAAAATGTCATCATCGACAAACAAAATCCCAAAGAAGCTTTCTTGAGAGCAGGCAAAAATGTCCTGCATCAAACGGGCAAAGAGATTTTGGGTCGAACAGAAACTCCTATAAATACCCTGGACACTGCTGTGTCAGGCATTCCTGCTTCTCTGACGCATGGACAAGGCAGAAAGAGACCACGAAGGCACCCCTGCACAGTACTTCATAACCCCAGAGCTAAAAATACAAAGAAAAGAAGGACCGTCCGAGATTTAGATGTTTTTGATTATTAAATCACAAACAGAGAGAGAAAAAACGAGTATCTTGCACCTGTTCCAAGTCGGAACTGGATCTGTTTGCCATGCCACCCACCATGATGACGATGCAAAAATCCCAATGGGTAGAATTTCATCCCGTCTCCTCTTTGAGGGATTCAACTCCCATCGAGTTTGAAATCAAGGGACAGCCCGAAGATTACATTGATCTGAAGAGTAGTTTCTTTTACATGAAAGTCAAAATGATCAAAACGGACGACAGCGCTCCAGGAGCCGATGCTAGAGTAGTTTCCTTCTTCAGCAAAGTGTATGTGTACCTGAATAACAAACAGGTCAGCAGTAACATGGATACTTACCCTTATTGAGCGTACCTGGAAAATCTCTTGACGTACGGGAAAGAAGCCAAGAACACTCATCTGGATACTTGCGTGGTATGGAAACCTGACACAGCAGGTGAGGATAAGTTTAACGACACAGCCGTGACAGAAGTGGATATCCGTGAACGTAGTGGATATCCGCTAAAGACTGAATCGCAGCAGTACCGGATTCCATTTTATGGCTCATGCCAACAAGAACAAAACCATCACCCAAGAGGCCAGAATCTACACGCGACGAGTGGAAGTGTTACCTAAGTGGGAAACGACATCAGTCAGACTTTGAGCAGAACGACCGCCAAGTATCCAATACGACGCGTGGAAGTGAAAGCCTTCATTGCTGCTTGACTCCGATTCAAGATCGAAAATCATCTGTTCCAAGGACTGTTAGCCAAACTTGTAATCATTGGTATCGTGAGCAATGCAGCCCTCAACGGAGCCGTCACTGCCAATCCTTTCGAGTTTAAGCACTACCGAGTGTCCAAGATCGAAGTCAGTGGCGATGGAAAAACCTTGTGTACCAGACCCTTCAAACCTAACTTTGCCCAGAAGAATTACCTGAGATCATACTTGTCCCTGTAGGAAAGCGCCGGGCAGCTAGGGACCAACACCAGCCACAGCATTTCGTACGAAGATTCTGTAGGAAGTTTTACTTTGTGTACCTTTGATTTCACTCCAGACCAAGGCAGCGACGAAGGACATTTCCACCCTATAAAATAAGGTCAACTGCGTGTGGAACTTCAGTTTACAGAAGCTCTACCCCACACGGTGAACGTCCTCTTGTATGCAATATTCGACATCAACAGTTTTAGAGAGGTCATTCTTGACTATTAGAAACTATGGAAGACTGTACACACTCTCTGAATCGTGAAGACTCTTTGGAAATAGAAATGGAATGGAAGGATACAGTGGAAGGAGAACCACCCACCCAAAACACAAAGACGAAGAGGGGATAGTCATTTAAGATGGTCCGATCAAGAGCAACATTTAGTGTACTGTCTTGCGAAATACCTGGCAGAAAAATTAAGGAATTGACAAAAAAACATTGTTTTGGATGACAAAACGACCATTCTAGTCAAGTTCAACACGATCAATGTCTAATGATGAGTCAAGAAGAAAAATTGAACGAGTATCTAGAGGACGCTTGGGGTCTCATCTCAGAAGAAGCAGTGTTTCATCAGTGGTTTAAAGACTTGCGTTATCATCTTCTCCCCTCCAGTGACTGCTCTGGAGATCTGTCGCATCGAAGCTGTCTTGGTTCAGTGTACGAAGACGGAGCTAATAGACGTTTACTTGTCAGAGATTTTGAGGTACAAAGTCAGGATTTAATTGATGACATATCATTACCTAAGAAAAACAAGAAGAAAAAAAAACAACAAAACAAAATATGGATACCAGGGAACTTTATTACCTTTTGAACAACAGTTCGTACACCGCTTCTTGGATCCCTGTGGTTTGCCGTAAAGATGAATTGCCTCATCGCAAACCTCAAAACCATCAAGCTTATGTCATCAACACGGACAACAGTCATCTCCCAGGAACTCACTGGGTAGCCATCTTCTTCCCTAAAGATGGTTGTGAGTATTTTGATTTGTATGGATTACCGCCATTGGAGGACGACATCGTTGACTTTATGAAAAGAAATGCCCAGACGACACGATTCAATAATGTGACATTACAAGGCACAGATTCCATGGTGTGTGTAAAATATTTTGTGTATTTTCTTCGTCAACTCAGTCTTGGATATCCCTTAGAACATTTAGTGACTTAGTTTGATCGTTACTCTTCTAGAAACACTGCCAATGTAGATCGATAGTTTTGTCACCTTTATGGCTATATTTTGTCTTTAGCTAGGAAAAGTAGTGTACATCAATGGCCCAATGACTTCCAGTCGTGGAAGTCTAACATGATTTCAAAACGTTGTAAACTTTGTCAAAAATAACTTGTTTGTTGGTTTGAAGAAAAAAATTGTTATATGTTGGTTGTTTGAATAAAAATGTTCTATTTTAAATAATGTAGTGGTGGTTTGTTTTTAAAAAGACACTGTGAATATATGCTCTTTGACTTCTATCTATCCTTCACCATAAAGATCAGCTTTATAGCGTTCCGACCCAACAAAACCGTAGGGATGTTTTCTATCGCGCCCGCGCTTTATCCTTATAAGGCGGGGCAGTCTCCAATTTGACCATCCCTTGTTGACTCATTCACCTATGAAGATGTGTTCAAGACTAGCCAAGCTGAACGAAGCCTACGTAAATTTTACATCGTGTCAGGCAAAACCTAAGCCGGATGAGATAGAGAATGTCGGGATGCTGAAAGTAGCCCAAGACTTACTAGAAGAGGTCTTCAGAGAGGAAATCAAGAAAGAGCAAGAAGAATGGACGGAGAGTATAGACCTGATAAACAGCAGAGAGAGAGAAGTAGCAGCAGCAACAGTCGCTGGAGCCAGACAGAGGTTTTGTCTACTGCCGTGTGGACACGAAAGAGCTCTCCTTCTCTTTCCGCAGAAGCAGACCTTATCCTGTGAGAAAGCATGCCGCCAGACGGGAACGCTATCGTAGACGATAAAAGATTGCTATACCTCCCGAAACAAAACAGCCCTTTCAGGGCTAACACAACACTCTAGAAAAACATACTAGTCAAATTGCCAAATAGTTTTATTTGTAGTTAACAAATAGAAGTGTTTCCATAGGCACTTCGTTTCTTTGTTGTATGTCAAACAAAATAGAAGTGTGCCTATAAGCTCTTCGTTTCCCTACCTTGTCAGATAGTGTGTGTGTTTGTAAGTAAAAAAGTGAACGTGAGTGTTTCTTTCATGTCCACGTTTTCCATATTTTTGGGGTTATGATATGGGCATTGATAGTTCTTGTGTAAGTAGGATGTTTTCCTTCACGTCCGTGCTTCAAACATAAAAAACGGACCGTTCGTCAGTCTGGTAACCCCAGTGTTGACCAATCAACTGACAAGAAAATGAGCCGAATAGGTAAACTGATTGAGCTTCAGATACACCTGGAGTATGCCATGCACATTCTGAATGAACTTGCTATGGAGGCCATAGCAGAAAGTGCAGGACTTGTGGAAGAGGAGGATGTAAAGAAGGCAGGGGAGAAGGAAGGGAAAATAATGATCCTACCTCACCTCATACTTAGACCTTTGTGTGAGGTCAAGCCTGAGGTGAGGACGCCTCCACAGCCACTAACAGTACCACAACAGCAACGTCAACAACAATAACAATAACCACAACCACTACTACCAGTACCAGTACCAAGAGCCGCTGTACCCAAGATAGAAAACTGGGAGGAAGAGCTGGAGAGACAGCGACAGCCACGATAAAGACAGCATCCCCAGGTGTGGCATAGAAGAAGAAGACAGAGAGAACAAACCTTCAGAATCACAGAAACTCAAGATTGGGGTTCTGAAGCCACTCAAGAGCCCTCTGTGCTCCGAACAACAACTGTGAATTGGGAGCAGGACTGGAGTCGTCGTTGTATCTGTGGTGCCAGACCTGGAAGATGCCATAATTAACTGAGCCCATCTGAAGTTAAAAAAGCAGCCCTTCTTAGGGCTAAACATATATCTGGAAAAGAGACACTATTCATCTTGCCAGTTTGTGTGAGTGTGGAGTAGTGTGACCATAAACATTAACTCATTTACTGATATGTGTGTGTGATTTGTGTGTTTGTCTGCTCTCGTACGTTTGTGTGTATGTGTTTTCTCCATGGTTGTGCGTATGCGTGTGTGTGTGCTTGTCTGCCTCATACGTTTGTATGTTTGTGTGCATGTGTTTGTGTGTTTGCACTCGTACAAATGTGTGATTGTATGTATATGTGTTTGTGTGTTTCTGTGCGCTCGTACGTTTGTGTGTAGGAGTTTGTCTGCCCTCATACGTTTGTGCGTTTGTATGTATGTGTGTTTGTTTTTTCCTTAACAAAAAACCCTTGTCCCTTCTCAGTGTGTTTCTCTTTTTCTTTTAAGACAAAACCCTTGTCCCTAAACAAAAAAATAGTGTTTGTGCTTATTTGTGTGTGTATGTTTGTTTGTGTGAGTGCGCGTTCGTGTGAGTATGTGTGTATGTGTGTATGTGTGTGTTTGTGTGTGTAAGTGTGTATGTATGAACGCATACGTTTGTATGTTTGCGTGTTTGTTTCTTTCCCTTAACAAAAATCCCTTATTCCTGCTCAATGTGTGTTTATTTATTCCCTTAACAAAAAGCTTATCCTTATAAAAGTGTTAATGCGTGTGTGTGAGAGTGTGTATTTTTGTTTGCGTGCCTGCGCGTCCGTTTGTGTATGTGTGTGTGTATATGTATGGATGTGTTTTTGTATACACGCGTTCGTTTATGTGTGTGTATATTTTTGTTTGTGTGCGTGCGCGTACGTTTCTGTTTGTATGTGTGTGTACGTGTGCTCGCGTACGCTTGCATGTGTTCGTGTGTTCTTTTGTTCCTAAACAAAAACATTTTGCCCCAGAAAACACCAAAAATAGAGCTTGTGTGTTTGTACCTATGTGTGCATGTGGATGTGTTAGTGCGTACGTTTGTGTATATGTGCGTTTGTGTGTATATTTGCGCACGTACGTTTGTTTGTGCGTGTATTGGCCTTTGTTTGTTCTTCTAAAACTCCCTTTACTCCTATCAAATACATTTCACCTACGATCCTACCTACAGTAGACCGTATTCAGGTCAACCACTTGCAAAAATGATGCCTTTATTACCCTAGTGTCCTGTACAGTGACGTCATTGAAGCCAGATATTCTGATACTATGAATATAGACTTGGGGTTTTTCACAGGAATTTCCACAGGTTGTAGCTATAAATAGATACTAGGTTAGTTCATTGGACATTTCTACAAGATGAGATTATAAATAGCGGGTTTTTACCACATGTTGTAGCTAAAAATAGAGAGAAGAAGAAGAAGAAAACTGTCCTGGAGAAGTTAAGGAGTTGGTGGAAGGAATGACAGTATCATCCTTGCCTTATATATATATATATATACACACAGTGCTACATGACTCGGCTCGTACAGAGTAACAAAAAAAGAGTGAAGCCAACAAGCTTTGTAAATTTCCAATAACTATCTTTGTCCAAGAATTAGAATGAACACAAGTAACGTTTCCAGGGAAAATGAATCATTTTTAAATGAAAACTCAATTCAAAACTGGCAACAACAGAAAAACACCTTTGAGCTCTGAAGGTATGAAATTACGACTGACTTAAATCGATAATAGCAGGGTTTTAATAAGCCCACCTGATACGTAGTTTCGTACTCGTGATGGGTCACGTGACTCAGCTACAATTATAATATCATGTAGACTAGTTCGTGATGGGTCACCTGATGACTTCCTTTGCCGCGGCGCAGAAACATTATATGTCAATTTTCACGTATGCCAGATATGACCTTGACTAGAATCAGTGACTTCTTCACTAAGAATGAATTTTAAAAAAAGAAATTAAAAAAGTTGTTTACAAGTTCTGAATCAAGGTCGGGAACTAGGTCAGCTAAAGATACAATGTTTCAATTATGACTTGTTTACTGTGAGAATAAGACAAACAGTCAGAACTGAACTGAATT
>JAECUM010008115.1:0-11180 GCA_016617855.1 Megalonaias nervosa | reverse complement strand
GGTGTGGCTCCCGAAATTTCATATACATGTATTTTTCTCGTACACGAAAAAAAAAATTTCTTTCTTAAAAGTACAAAAAAAACAAAAAAAGTGTATTATCATTTTAGGGAAGAGATCGCATATGAATAATACAAGATGATCATGGATTGGCTCCTGAAATTTTATATGCATTTTTCTCATACACGAAAAAATAGTGTTTTCTTCTTAAAAGTACGAAAAATAACGTCTAAAAAGTTTATTCAGGAATCGTGCAGGGCTTTGCCAATGTCGCAAATTGCGATTTTTTTTCCTTATTGGCGGCAAAATATACCATCTGGCGATTTCTTTTTATTGGCGACGTTGTTGGCTGTTTAAACTTGTATCTACAACCATTGGTTTGGAGTGGAGAAATTCAGAGGCCCCATGAAAGGAATCCGCAAAGCTGATATAAAATGCACTGAAATTTATCTATTGTTACATAAACAAATTCTTTGTCCATATTGACAAACCATCTTAATAGTGCATTACTATATCTTAGTCTTCTTATGTTGACATCTAGCATGAGTACTGTATGTTTTGAGATATCCGCTTTTTTTCAGATTTACATTTTGGGTAGTGGAGATCAACTGGACGAGGCATTTCTCATAATCTATCTTTCATCGGATTTTCGGCCGCTCGCTAGTAATTAATATATTTACATAGACTGACATTTGTATGTGGATGGTAAGTAAAATTCCTCTACTTTTCAGTCAGAATTAAATCCTTCAGAACATTCATATTTTCTGGAGTAACCCCTGTCATCAGACCAGAACACATTTGTCTCTATCGTCGATTGACTCTTTCTTTATATTTCTGACGCATGCGTGGAAGTCAGCATCACTCGACTACCACAAATATAAAAAAAAACAAAAACAAAAGACAAAAAAAGCTCTCACTTGTCTATTTAATAGGCAGGGAGGAACTGTAACTACAATTGACCATACGACGGTCAATTCATTTTTAAAAAAAATGTACCCAGATAAAACAGTAGCTGAAATTTCAAAGAAAACATTACCTTTGAAGCACCGATTGTTATGAAAATGTACTAAGCAGATGGGAAAAAACACCAGTCTCAATCATGCAATACAATTTTTTGATGTTGCCGCCACAATAAGAAACGGGCATTTCTTTGGTTCTCCAAAGCTGTCCTTTAGCGGTGACTTAAATAACGCATGCACCCTTCATCAAAGAAAGCCGACTACGATCTTCAGTAAAGACAAAGAACCTTTCTTCAAAGGAAGTCAGTACCGAATTAAATAAAAGCAATGGAATATGATGGATTCTTTCATTTTCCAAAGTGACTGGAACACTTTTACTGTGCAGTGAAAATTTCCTTTTTACAGGAAAAAAGTTCATGCTTACGAACACTACCTACGGCGCTTAAAACGCAAACTTTTACCGACTTGAGACGTATTGAAAAGTAAATGTGCTTCATCATTCGTTACGTGATTGTGCTATTTTTTTTCCACTAAACTGTGACAAAATTATTGAATATTTTAAATCTGTGTGTTTGGATAGTTTCGATGGAATTACTTGTATTGTGGATTCAATGTATGTGACGTGATTCGCGGGTGAGTACACGGTGTTGATACTTTATTCATTGCTGTACATTAGACATGTATATATAAACAATATACACATATATGTACCAATGCGTGGTTCTCTGAATAAAGTAAACTATTATAAATACCTTCTCTGTTTTCATTACAGGTGTATTTCTCATTTAATATGCATCGATTTAAGATGATAACTGTGCCAATGAAGCACATATTTTTGCGCCCCCATTTATTTCCTATACCCCCCCCCTGCACATTTTTTCAAGTACATGCATCATTTTCTTCCGCTAACTGACCTGGTTGCTTATAACATGGTTCGGTCTATAACACGGTTGGGTTCTATGGCTCCCAACTACCGTGTTATAGCGGGGTCACACTGTAACTCACTTGTGTTGCTCAGCCATATAACACCAAACCAAATCAATATAAACAAGCTAAATTCAACTCTGACAGTTTTTAAATAATAATGTAAAATGACAGAGAGATGGAAAGACAAAACTGTGTGGCTTTGTTAAGAAGATTTGCACAAGTAGTAGGTAAACAGTAGCAGGTATAGGAATTACATGTTTGACATCTATTGACAAGTCAAATGTCAAATGTTCAGACAGTAAAAATCTAAGATCTATAGACAACATATAAAGTGTAAGAAACAGCAAAGCTGTAGAGCATGTAAGCCCAGTTATTAAAAACAACAATGTAGATTGGTTGGTTTTAATGGTACTTTTAACACACTGTTGGCCACATCACGTCCAGACAATGGGATTAAGTGCTTCCTAAGGACAAATAGTGTGCAACCACTGTGTTGGAGTTGTGTTTAAAACTCCACATGTTACTGAAAGACTGAATCAATGGCATTAAAAATACCTATTTGGTTACATGTGATGGAGATAATGGGAGATAACTGCCTTTCAGGCTGAGCTAATGGAAACATCAGGGAAACATGGAAATTTAAAGTAATTCACTGGACTCTGGAAGAAAATAAAATCATATCAATGAAGCTGTTCCCTGAAATATGTTCCTAAAGAGGCACAAACAATTTAATGATCAATGTTAAAAAGTAGATTTAAGAAAACAATGTAACCAAGAGACAGAATGAACTTCAGTGCCGGAGTTCCCATCACATTAAATGAAATGTAGGTTCAAACAGGCACAATGGCTAAAATGCAGGATACAGGGGTACTTTAGAGAAAAGAATATATTCCAACGAAATTAACTTCTTTAAACTGTGAACTTGCATGCATAGTCCAAAGGGACCAAAATCTATTTATATTTTAGGCAAATAGGTATATACATATAATTCAGTTTGTTCTAGAGCAGGTCAACATGTCCTCAGTTTGCAAATAGTTAAATAGAAATTAACACTGTAAGTAGCCTGCTTCAAGATCATGAGGTAGACTCTCATCTCAAAATAACATGAAAGTCAAGATAATGGTTCCTGCTTTGATTTAAGACAGTTGCCCAATCGTATCACTCTGTTCAAGATTAAATCTTCTGTACTGTTGCCTAATGGAAAACACAGGACTTGGATGTGGGTGTCATAGATATACTTCCAGCTATGCACTGATATAATGCTGATATGTTACAGGAAAGCACACATTTACAAAGGTGACTGTATAGAATATCTGCTAATGAATACTTTTTTGTGTGTATGTACTGTACATTACTTGACATCCAGACATGATGCTAAATTTAGAAACCATCACTCTGCAGTTACGATGTTTATCTGCCGTGACTCAACTGCCCATAGTTAACTTTGATGGTGACCTAGTGACATGAACAGCCACAAATGATGAAGTCTACTGCTATTACATGGGTACAGAAATTGTCAAAAGCGAGTTCTCCACTTACAATCAAAAATTTGTACTTGTTGGTATAAAAAAATTTCTGTCCTTTTTCATAGCCAAAGAGAACAGTGGAAAATGGGATTAATTAAAATTTGTACTTTTATTAAACTGTGCCACTTAAATGCATACAGTATGGATCCACATGAGAATCTACATGGAGATCAGACAGACACAAATAAAGTTAATGTTTTTGTCACATTTAGAATTCCCAGCTTATTTTTAGTAGCTTATCAAATAAAGCACTGCTTGTTGTATTAGAAGAGTTTTATTAGTAACTCCATGTCTGAAAGAGATGTGTCACTTTTAGAAATTCTGGTAAGTGCAGCCACTCCGGTGGCCTAGTGGTTAAAACATCTGCCTCAGATGCAGGAGGTAAAGGGTTCAAACCCCAGCTGAGTCATAACAAAGACTTAAATATATAGTACGAACAGCTGCCTCGCTTGGCGCTCAGCATTAAGAGGTTTGTGTGAGGACTGGTCAGCCTGGTGTCAGGATAATGTGACAGGGTGGGACATGATGCTGCATGTCTGCAGCACGATGCCCCAGTGCTAAACATCACTTGAAACTGCCACACTGCAGACATCATAGCAATATGACTGAAATATTGTTAAAGCTATGTTAACAATCCAAATCACACACACACATACACTCTTGTCAGTGTTCATCATATATCTAAGTAGCACTGTGGAAATCTGATTTGATCAGATTTGGTTTCAGTCCACACTGATTATTGAAGCTATGGCCTACTTTACATTTTTGCTCTGGCCGTACTGTCCATGGTTTTATCGAAGACATACTGAAGAAAATTTACATCTCCTGGCTTAATCTGACACTTGATTGTACCAGGTTGTGGTTTAGGTTGAAAAAAAGTAAAATGCCTTGTTCAACTGCCTTTGATTAATCAAAGCTTTATACTTTCTTTTGGCTCAAAGTCATTTAAACTAGGTCCATTAGTAACAATCCACATGTGACTGATTAAACGTCTCTGAGCATAATGGAAAAGGGTTTAAATAGTGTTCATTGAAGAAAATAACCATTCACACTCTGTTGTAGAAGGTAAACGTGTGAAGAGCAATTCTAACAGGACCTTTTGTGGGGGCCCCAAGTGGTTGAGTTGTCTAAAGTGCTCACCGTTACGGGTCATTGCCATCTCACCTCTGTCTGTGTGGGTTTGAGTCTCAGGCTTGTCTAATGTGGGTACATGAGAGAGTTTGCCAGTAGCTTCTTGTGGGTTGGTGGTTCTTTCCCGGGTTCTTCCTCCATCATTTATTCTGATAGCCATGTATAGCCTATCTTGTGCTGAAAAATGGCGTTAAACCCTACAGCAACAAAAGCAACAACCAGGACCTTTACATACCTAAGCTGTTTGTCTTCTGATTAAAACAGCTGATAGAGAACTGACTTTTGAATAGTCATACCTTTAGGTTCTGCCACTCATTGGAATGTTTTGCCTAATACCCTCCAGCAAACCTAATTAAAAACAAAACAACACAGGAACCAACAACATCATTTTCATACAACATAAGTTGATTTAGGGAGTGTGGCCATACTCAAAAGTTGAATATTTGAAACTGAGACTGCGGAAGTTTAGCAAAATTCTTAAATCTTTCAATAATTGTTAACTAGTTTGCAGAATGAGTACTGAATGTCATTGTCCTCAATGAAGGCCTTCCATAATGGACCAGTTTCTTTGATGTCTGGATACAACATAGTTTCTGTGTCAAACTAATAACAGTATTCAGTCACAACAATGTCACTGTAACCTCATGCAGCTGTGCATATAGTGCATTTACAGTTCACTCACTGTCAAAATCAGATATTTTTATGCAACTGCTGACTGACTGCTTGATGACATAGATCATCAAGTACACTTTTTACAAATTTAACCCAAATAATATCGTCCAAAAGTTTATCAGCTTGCCCACATTAATCTACATGTTTTGAAATCTCTAGAACATGCCCAAACCGTATGATTGTTGGTTTGGTTTGAAGTCCATATAAATGGTATTTACAACCCCAGTGTTGCAGTTTTTAAATGAGAGAACTTGCCAGTAGCTTCCAGTCGGTGGATGGCTCTTCACAATGTTTTCCTGGGTTCTTCCTCCACCATTTATACTAACTGCCATGTATAGCCTATCATGCGCTACAAAATGGCATCAAACCCACAACAACATAATAACCGTTTGATTGTATGCCCAAGGTAAGGGAATTTGCAGGCTGCATCCAAAACACCATGTTCTTACAGATGTGCTTACAATGTGTTATGATGACAGAATTCAGTGTCTGAAAACCTATTAGCAACACTCTTCTCTGCTTCCACATCTACACTAGCGCCATCCATGTTGACATAACAAGGTTAGGAGCATTAAGTTGTATATTACCAGAACCAATGAGTTGTAGTTATGTCAGGATTACAAAATTCCTTCACAATTGCAGCCAAAACCCCCAAAAATCATGAGCTTTCATGAGGTCAACACTTAAAATCATTGTAAATAGACATATATGTATGTATATATATATATATATATATATATATATATATATATATATATATATATATATATATATGTAGAGCAGAGTCTACAAATCGAACATGAATGCCTTCTTGTTCTGTAACTTCTGACTCAATACTAGCATCTCACAGGATGGGCACATGAATTTAGCTCTGTATATTTTATCCTTGACAAACTTCAGCAAGACATCAAATATATGGTTGATGAGATTCAGTTATATTGATGTGATCAATTCCAATTTAAACTCCATTTTTTATTTGATCCCCAAAGAGTAATTCACAGTATGAAAAATATTTTCTCTGCTTTGTGATGGCAGCTTCTTTTAACACTGCATATGGAGCACACTGTATTTAGTGATCAATTTCTAAATCAACCACATTTTCTCATATCTGACCTTTTCAAGGTTAAATTTTAATGAATATGCAATATGCTTTGCACATTTCTGATGTGTTAACAGCATGTCTTTCCTTGTGACAATTTCTCTTGCAAAGCAGCCACTAATTTTGTCTTCACCTGAGAGGTACCTCTGACATATACTGGGAAATTTCGCTATACTCAATGATCAAACAGAAGTTCAGCAAATGATTCAAAATGATGGATTTTTCAGGGAAGCAGTATTCTCTGGCCAGTGAAATTTCCTATGTAACTATTAAAAGATATCACTTAAATCAGAACTGTCTGTTCCCACTGGTGAGGACCACAAGTGGACAAGTGATCTAAAGTGCTTGCCTTTACCAATCATTGTCATATCACCTTTGTCAGCATGGGTTTGAGTCTTGGGCTTGGCCTATGTGAGCATTTAAGAAAGCTTGCTGGTAGCTTTCCATGGGACAGTGGTTCTTCCAGGGTTTTTTCCCCACCAGTTATACCATTGGCCACATATCCCTATCATGTGCTGAAAAATGTTGTTAAGCGCATAACAATTGATCCTATTGCTTGTAGCCATAGAAAGTATGTTTTGTCATAATAAATCCCAGAAAACATCATGTAAACAAAGAAGAGCCAGTATCATTTTTGCTGGTAAGTATGAATGACATGTGTAAAACTACTCAGAGAAAATAGGAAATAGGGCATGGTCAGGAGTATTTAGATGTCTAAGCAATTACTAGTTTTATCTGCACACACTTGTGATCCATGGGTAGTGATGACTTGTGTAGCAGCAGTTGGAAGTTCTGTTTATAACTGGAATTGTTTCTAATGTTTATCAACAATGATCACATGATTTTTCACCCCTCAGATTTATCCTTTTGGCATATAAGTCATGCTGTCAAAAGTTTGGGAAACTTCTACCGGGTACCTGTCAATCCTAATAATCAGTTACCTGGGTACCCGATCAAAGGAAAATTGTATTACATGTGTACAAACCTGAAGTCTACATTTGTTTTAGTTCACAGTATTAGTATACGAAAAATATCACTATCTAATGTCATCTGGTACAAAGTCCAAGAAATCATCCTCATCGTCTGATCAAGTTCTGAAATTCTCCATCAGCATGATCTTGTCATCATAAATATCATCTGATGCCAATTCCTTGGCTTCACTGTCACATAGTTTGAGCTTTCTAAATAACACTTTGATCATACAAGTTGTGAAATCTAATAAAGGTTGCAAATGAACACATGCCAGCTGTGCAGTAAGATGAAATAATCACCCTGCTACTTGCCATTATACCACATTGTTGCTCAATCAAAGGATTGTCATGTGGGAAAACAAGTTAGGGATTAAAGTCAAATCTTTACTGGAAGAGGCAGACCTCTGCTTGGCACTTAAACATGTACATTTTTTCATGGCTCAGTCAAAAAGATTGTCAACTTGAAAACAAAGTGAATGCTGCTTTTACAACCATTAGCAGAAAACTTGAATACGGTAAACATGTACACTATAGCTCATTTTATTACCCGGGTTATTATCAATGGGTGGGATACCCGAGTACCCAAATACTCATTGGCATCTTTACATAAAAGATTAGATGGTTTAATGTGAACAATGGTATGATGTTGGGTACCATCTGACACTTGTAGTTTTTACGAAAATGGAGAACATAATGACATTAATACAATTTAATAATTAGCAGAGTTTGTTACATTTACTGAACAATTAGGCTGGACTGAACAATATTATAAGAAAACATTATTACCTTTCACAAACTCCTGACAACAAATAGAGAATTAAAATCACTAATGCTTGATCCCTCACAGTAAAATCTTAAACTGCTCAGGTCTTATTATGTTTCTGATGGCTTTTGACATAATTCCTGATTACTGTCCAAGAATACACAAATACGTGAATTTCTTGAATTGTAAATTTGGACACCCTTATATCTGTTTTAACATGCTGTTATATTATATCATGGTGACACATCGATCTCTGTAACAGGTGACTTACGTGTATGATGTCATAAAACTAAAATGCTTCAAGATGGTTGGTAAAATGTTTACTCACTGCATATAACCACAATAACATACATGCTTATATAGTTATCCAATAACCACCGAGATAGCATGGTGAATTTTCCCCAAGTCTAAAGCAGATAATGCATAAATTGCTGATTGAAATGACCAAGTGTTGTGCATTTTTAAATATGATTATGCTTTTCGTTTTTAAACTCGGTTGGGGAGGGGGTACAAATAGGAGGTTGTACGCCTGGAAAAATGGCGAAGTTTATCCTAACATTCTCTTCTTTCTAACTTACCTTCTTGACCAAACACATGCATCCATGTTGTTAACAGAAGTAACTGAAGAAATACATTTGTCCTCAACGAGTGAAATGGAGTAAATGGATAGGAGATAGTCGCAGTGTGGTCACTTTTGTCAACCATGGCATATTCTCTTCTTTGGACAAGTCACACACAAGTGTTATTCACAGTTACACAATCACTTGTACAAATTTACATCACATTGAGCATAAAATGTGTTACTGGCTTCTTCAAAACTGCGATTGGAGCTATAATGGAGACATATATATCACATTTCACAAGGTGTTCGCTTGTCGGAAGTTTACAACTCGGCCATATTGGATGCTGTCGCGATAGGTCCCGAATGACAAAGGGGAGATACCAGAAGGTGAATCTTCAGTAGAAGAATTAAACGAATCACAAATATAGACCCAAAGTAACCGTGAAGACTGTCCTGGTTTTTCTTTTTATATCACATCTTATTATCCCTGAATTTGTAGTTTATAGGCAGAACAACTACTGTGTTTGAATAGCATCGCTCACGTGACAAATGTTGGTGAATCCATTGGTGGAATCTAGTGTGTGACCTCTACTAGAGGGAGTGGACACGCTGACACAGGTAACGAAAGGTAGATCTTTTAAAAGAATAAACGAAAAGGGAATTCCTTTCCGATTACGTCATGACGGGTTTGCACTGTGCTAGAATGAGACAATAAGAATTGGTAAGGACATGAAAAAAATCAAGCACACGACGATAATTTGAAGGTGGCGCTTAACAATTAATTGCTTTATTGTATAATTGTCACAATGTATTACAGATATCGAAACTCACTCATGTAGGAGTAAGAAGTTCACTGAGGGCAAATGAATCAGCACAAAGAGATCTATATGAGGATTACTACTGCTGTAAAAAATAAAACTAATAATAATCATAAATTAATAATCATCGTCGATGAGGACAATGACCACAATAAATTATTCTCACCACCCAAAAAATTCCCTTTACACTGAAGACATTATGGTAAAAAGTTTAAAGTTTCAAACGGTTTAATGGTTAGGACCTCCAGCGGATTTTAACATGGGAAAATTTGTGGTCGAAAGTTTAAAGCCCCTGACGCGACGTTTATTGCCACTGACGGGAATTTATCAAGATAAAATCTATGATCAAAAGTTTATAATCTCAAAAGGTTAAACGTTTGTAGCCTCAAACAGTACTTTAACATGGGGGGGGGGAATTGATGTGGTCAGACATGCCGTATGTAATGACCAATACCCAACTTAAAGTATCCAGCATGCTTTTTATAGCAGCCAACACCCATCCATCAACTATCAAGCGCCCCACATAATGCCATCATTACACTATGGTTAGTGAACAATACCCAACATATTCTATCCAGCACGCAATATGTAGCGACTAACCCACAGTCATCTGCTATCCAATATACCACATAATACTATCAACACGCTGTGCTGAACGACCAAAATTGCCCATATACTCTATCAAGCACACCGTGCATAGTGAGCAACACCCAGTCATCTGCAATTCAGCATGGCATATTATAACCTCAACATGCCATGAGAATGGACCAATACCCCACATAATATCAAGCATGCTATGTGTAGTGACCAACACCCATTTTACTGCTATCCAGCACCCCACATTATACTATCAACATACAATGTGCACTAACTAATACCCGATATGTACTATCCAATACAAAGGTCAGTCCATTTTTTCTGCCTCTACCGCCCTCCTCCTAGTAGAAAAAACAAGCTGACAGAATCTCTCTTTTTGGAGCAGTTTCCGAATCTCCTGGAGTATGGAAATTTGATAGGTGGCAACCTGATTATTCTTGGAGATTTCAACTTTCACTTTGACTGTCCTGGAAACCCATGCACATCGAAACTCCTAGATTCCATTCACGTTTTCAACCTCAAACAGTCAGTTAGCCAACCCACCCATAAACATGGTCACATATTAGACTGGATTCTTTACAGACCTGATGATAATATTCTTCAGTCCTCCCTGGTGTCCCACGAACTTTCATCAGATCACCTCTGCATTATATGCCATCTTGACGTATCAGTCCCTAACCCTCCACCTTTATTCGCTACTAAGAGAAACCTCCGTATCATAAACAGAACCAAACTAATGCATGACATCCAAGCAAACCTAACAACTAGCTTACCCACTACAGCAGAACAACTTGATAACTGCCTGCGTTCATTGCTCGACAAACATGCCCCAGCAACCAAGTGCAGAGTAGCAATTCAGAAGTGTTCTCCGTGGTATAGCAGTGTTAGGGACCAGCTTCGCACTGCTAAAAGAGACCGCCGTAAAGCTGAGAGGTTTTGGCTTTCCACCAGACTCACTATTCTTAAGCAGATCTATGATGCCGCTAAGAAGAATGTCACAAACATAGTCCATGCAGCTAAATCAGCCCACTACAGTACTAAAATCATGGAAAGTTCCAGCTGCAAAGAGCTATTTGAGATTACTAACAAGCTGATGTCAAGGAACAAATGTACACCACTTCAGCTACCTTCTCTCTAGTCGACCTTCCGGACCTGTTT
>JAECUM010008114.1:0-69260 GCA_016617855.1 Megalonaias nervosa | reverse complement strand
ATATTGTGTGTGTGTGTGTATTTTGAGTTTGAAAATAAAAGTCAGTGTAGTTATATGTGTAACAGTTTAATGTACCTTCATGTCATACTTGTTGATCAACAGTGAATTGATCATATTTGTTGATGATTCGATACAAAGATCATACTTGTTCATAAGCCCATACTGTGGTCATATATACTGATAGAGCCATATATTAATCGCATCGTTTGATAACTGCCATACATTGATTGTATCCGTTGTTATACGAGATCATTGTTGATTAATTAATTATTGATCATGGTTGATTAATTAATTATTGAAAGTCCATGCTTGAGTCGATTTCATGGAGGAAAGACACCATTTTGTCTCATCCCTTTTTGAACACTGTACGCAGGAGTAGTGTAGAGTTTTCCTTAGTTATACTTTAGTGCATGATAGATTGAAAGACAGGATGTTACAGATTCAGTTATCATTAATTTTCATTATAAATAAACAACTCATTCATTTGATTGTGTTGTGGGTTTATTTCCGTTTTTGCTAGATCCAGTCATATGCAGGCAATGATGGATAAGGTGGTACCGGCACAAATTCCCGCAAAAAGCCAAATCCAAAGTCAAAGCCATGCTGTTTCATTCGCTGCTGAAGTCGTATTATCACTCCCGGGATGAGAAGTATCCCTCCAGTTACACCCCAACACAATGTCTTCATTTTCGCCATGTTTTTATACTGTATTAATTTCGAAAATATCGTAACGCGCACATTGATTGGAAGATAGAAAATACAACCTGACTGAATCATGTCACAAGCGTTTTGATTGTTGGAATCTCCAACTCAGTTTTTATTGGCCTATTGACTATGTGTCCTTTGCATTCCCATCGAGGCGTGTTCGCCCTTTGCGTCATCCATTCTCAACAGAAGTCAAGATGTGGATCAACATAAGGTCATCTACTATCATATCAAGCATGAGGTCTCATGGAGACTCTCTTACGTATCTAAAATCATCATGGGCTATCACAAAGATCATAGACACTGCTATCTGGAAGGGAAGAGTGTACATTGATAGGCAAGGGTGCCTACTCTATGGACTTAGAGTGAGGTGAAGCTGCGAGGACGAACAGCGCATCGGCGTATTTCAAGTCATCATGGGCTATCACCAAGATCACAGACACTGTTATCTGGAAATGAAGAGTGTACATTGATAGGCTAGGGTGTTTACTCTATGGACCTGCAGTGAGGAGAAGCTTGCGAGGCAGAAAAGCGCATCGGTGTTGTAAATGTTGACTTAATGACGTAAACGGTCCTTTTCGGGGCCATCCCCTTGTGTCAGAAACAAAAGACTCATCTTCATGTAATAAGCAATTAAATTACTGTCATCCATTTAAAGGGTTACAAAGATTTGGTAGTAACAGGAATGTCAACGCACTGTCGGGCAGACGGATGGAAAGGTAAAGTTTCTGCATCCTGATGCTGAGCCCTAATTAAACAAAATCATTTTCAAACAAAAAATATACTCGTGTGATTTACAAAACTTTTTTAAAAAATAATTCAAAAATTTTAATAAATAATTCGTTATCTCTTCTTTTTATTAAAAAAACGACCAGTCTTGAATCGCTAATGAAAGAAAATACAGACTACACAACATATTAGTGAATGAAATCATTTTATCATTTTGTTTCAAGACATGGTGATATGCATTCGCACAGCGTCTAGAAGGTAGCCTTAGAAATGACCCTGAACTTGACAGTGCCACTGTTGAATTTGGTTATTCTGAGCCATTTCTTGCATCTTTGCCTGAATGATTTTCTCGTCATGGGATCTTAATCCATACGCCCTTCCGTAGCAACAAAAGAAGACTGCCCCAACAATGCATGTTATGGCCAGTATCAGACCAATTACCGTGCCAAAGATGGCCATGACAATGTTTCCATGATAATTGGGGAAACAGTATCCATGCCACGGGTTCCTAGCGTCATCATTAACGCAGCCCAACAAACTCCAGAGAGCGTACCCGGTACTCAGGATGGAGAGGCTGATGCACGTGATGCACAGTGTGTAATGAGTAATTATCTGAAATGGTACGTGATATTTATTGAAAAATCACATCATAACAAAAAGTGTCTGCTACAGTAATCTGAAAAGAGCAAATAGATTAACGTAACGGAAGTTGTATAATGAGCAATAACCTGAAAATCGGACATCATATTATAACGAGAGAGAGAGAGAGATCCAACAAATTAGTAGTTCCTGCATGTAATCAACGATTATCTATAAAGACCCATCCCCTACACCACCCTCACACGCCTCCTCCATAGCCTGAACCCAGAGTTTTTCATTTCTTCTTTACAGTAATATGAAAATCGTGGTACTATATTCTACAGCTCTTTATGATCACATTCTGAGGCAAAATACATCAATCTCAAATGCTGCAGAAGTCGTGGAATTTTACCATTAATGCAGATACTATAATATCGCTTAGTCCTCCCACCTTTATTTGAACAGTCAGATGTGTTTCTAGCTTTAAGATATGGTATCATTATATTCTCGTTTTGCCCCCCCCCCATTATGTCCATTTTTCCTTGGAATTTCCTCATTTGGACTTTCCCTGAAATATTTAATATTATCTTAGCTTTCAATTTTACAGCTCGAATATCTTTACTATTAAATAACAAGTTAATAAAGAAAGTGTGTCTGCTTAAAGCCTAATCATTTTGCGTAGTGAAACTTATTAGTTTGATGGAATTATGTTTGCATCCAGATAAGTGACCCCGCAATACATGTAATTATTCCTGGTGAAATGGTCAAATTATTTTCTCCATTTAAGAAACAAAAAAGCAATCAATCAAGTTAGCAAACAAAACTAGATATCAGAGGTATACTTAGTGCCAGACAGAAATGAAAAAATCATTCACTATTTACATGAAAATCAATTATGGGATAAAAATGTTTTTCTCGTCACCATATTACCTAATCGAGATGGTTTCAATATATACTTTTTAACAGAATACTTTTTACAAGCAATTACGTGACAAAAATTGGAATTAGAAATGATAGTAATGGCATATTCTGAAGAAATCACATAGAAACACTAATTCACCTCTGTTTTTCATTGTGATATCATCCAACATTTTTCGAAAATGCAAGGATGTGGTTACAGAATAAATGCCATCTTATTTTAAAATGCAATCCATTTCCTCTACCGATAATGTATAGTTTGGAATTTATTGTACAAAGTAGATGATGATAAGGTGATAAACTGTATTTGACTTAAAGAAAATGTAAAATGATATTAATGCCAAGAAAGTTGATATCAGCTCATATTCTGTTCTCTCTCTCTCTCTCTCTCTCTCTCTCTCTCTCTCTCTCAATATACTAGACCTTGTTTTCTTCTGTGTGAGCTTGATTATGATACATTAGTTTCCTAACACTGTCATGGGATGGCTGTCCAATCTATGGGAGGGGGGAGGAGTGAATTAAGAAAAAGAAAACAAAGTTAAAGGGAAGCACATTATAGCTAGATAATTTGAAAGTATTTTAAGTATAAGAAAACTTCCACTTGTGTAGAACCCCGGATGACAATTCTTATGTTACAAGAAGTGAAGATTCTTACCCAGCATTTAACCTTCCTGGTAAAAGACGATTCATTCCTGCTTTTTAGACCTTCGTTACTGGCCCAATAACCCAGTAAAGCACCAAGAAAAACCTGTAGTAAGAAGATTGTAAAACTTGAACTACAAATACGAACGAACGAACAGTAGATTACATGCTTTTCTGACTGGACTTTGCTCGAAATGCTTAACATTAGTATTCCACATTATAGATTGTTTTAATGCTTTTTATTATTTCAAAAAAAGACTTACAATTTCAAATCCTTGCGTGTACGTGGACTAAAATGGACTCTAACGATATTCGACACCCTCCAATGGATTTTATTTCTTCTACAATAATTTAGGCTCTTTCCCATTTCTTTTAAAGTGTTACCATGCAAGTCTATAAGTACACTATTGTTTAACTTGGTATTGTGGCACATTGATCATTAAAGTCACCCTGCTAAGCGTATCGTATATTTCCACCTGAATCATGCCAAGCTGAGTAATTAAGGTTTCGTCCGTTACAAGCCCAACCAACTAGACGCTTGTGCGTTTGAATACATGTCGTGTTAATGTAAATTGTTGTTCCCTCTGTTAAGCAGCAAGTATAAGGCATACGCTTTTTCGTTTGTCTGTCCGTGAGCGCATTTGTCCCCATCTGTCATATCACATATTTAAGGTGTTTCCAGGGCGGCCCTTGGGCACTGCAGAGTTACTGATGTGATGTCAATAAAGTACGACGAAATCTCTGACAACATGAAATCACCTTGTCGGTACTACAAATGAACAGAAGGAGTGCAAGCGTGACCACAATCCTCCGCTCGATTCGACTTTTCTCACGCGTCTTTTATCGCTTCAGAATCGCAAGAAGACTGAAAAACTAAACATATCGATTCAAAAGAGAGTAAAGTACCAACGCATAACTCTCGGACGACCATCGCATGAATCCAATCCGGCGAATTAACATTTATTTTCACATTACGATCACAAACCCTTTCCAGCAGAATCCATCAGACGGAAGTAGCCCATTCTACCACGGACTGAATAACATCATGAAAGTAATTTCACAAGATAATATGTTTAACTTGCTTTTTATTTCAGATTGTATCATTTGATAATTTTATATAAATTTCCATAACAGAAATATGTAGTTAAAGTTCGGATAGTAGAAATAACGGTTGATGACGTCATCACACTTCAAATACTAAAGCCTAGACAGATGCTTAACCCGATAGATTTAAAAACGTGTTTGATCGACTTTCTAGAAGTTGCCACCCGGTAAGATCATCTGTTGTTTGTACTGAGGTTTTTTCATAACAGAAAATAATAGTGAAGAAAATATCATACTTGTATGAGAGGTGTACTATTTATTATGTTGATGATAATGATAAAGAGACAAAAAGAGATTCTGCGCCGTGTTCGGTACGATTATTTGACCCTAACGCATATTTACTGCAGGGTAGAAACTGGTAGAATGTACTACTTCCGTCTGATGGATTCTGCTGGAAAGGGTTTGTGGCCGTAAGGGTGAAAATAAAGGTTAATTCGCCGGACTGGATTTATGCAATGGTCGTCCGAGAGTTATGCGTTGGTACGTTATTCTCTTTTGAATGGATATGTTTAGTTTTTCAGTCTTCTTGCGATTCTGAAGCGATAAAAGACGCGTGAGAAAAGTCGAATCGAGCGGAGGGTTGTGGTCACGCTTGCACTCCTTGTGTTCATTTATAGTACCGATAAGGTGATTTCATGTTGTCAGAGATTTCGTCGTACTTTATTGATAAAACGTCAGACTCCTGTGATGTAATCATAACCAAATTCTCAGTACAATGCGAATAAATCTCTAATTATATAACCAAAACTGATCTCACCTACCACCCCCGCCCCTTAACTGATCAAATTGAGATCTACTTACAATAACACGATCTAACAGGCACCAATATTCATGTTTCCGTGGTCTTTGGAATTCCCAGTCCACTTTTTGCACGTATTTTATCAATACAGTGCGTTATATGTTTTGTCAGGAATATAAATGTGAAAACTGTTACTTGATTGTTGAATACTGATGACATACTCACTAGAACACCGGAAAATATTGGCCCCCCAGAAACATACGGAAATGCTCTATTTGGCCAGGCAACAACTAGAGTCCCGATGCCGACATCGAATGAAATGAAGGATAGAATCAGCTGTACAACACAAAGAGTCCGGAGTCGCCGTAGACCAGTCTTCCTGCGTTCTGTTAGGACCTCTGTGGGTAAAAGAAAGTCTTTTAATAGAAGATGTCGTTCGTTTCTACATACATACATACATACATACATACATACATACATACATACATACATACATACATACATACATGAATGCATACATGCTTACTGACTGGCATAGTCAGACAGATAAACTGATAGACAGCAGTAGCGTACTAAGGGGGAGCGGGGGACTGGGTGGTTGTTCCAGGCGCCAGGGGTCTTGGGGCGCCATAAAAGCAGATAGAATTTTCTTCGAAAATGACCAAAATTGTTTGTTTTGTAAATTTGTTAGTCTTGAATCCCAACCTGTCGGCACATTACATAAAGCACCCGTATAACAAGAATTTGCAAACTCATTTCTGATGCCTGCGTGTGCTTTATGAACAAACTGCTACTCTATCCATCGGCGCCCCCTCCCCCCCCGGGCCCAACACTCCAGCAGCAGAGAGGGTGAACCCTACAATTATTTTTCGAGCAAATATATTAAACATGAAAATCATACTAAATAACCCAAAAAATATAGGTCAATAACGCTAAACTAGAACCTCTAACCTAATTGAGATTCTCTCTACGTGGGTTATTTACGCTGTTACTCGTTCGTGACACCCGTGTTTGTAAATGCTATGCGTGTTTGTTTATGTGCTCGTGCGCGTAATTTTTGTCAGTCCACCCTCTCTGCTGCTGTGGTTTTTATCCAAATATTTTATCAAGTCCGTTACGATATCTCGACCTGGGATCATGTAAATTTATTGTTATAAAACCAAACGGGGTAGCTTGTGCTTTTGAAAAAACGCTTTTGAACTTAATCATGTCCATGTCCCCTGAACACCAAGTATAGTAAATATTTTGCAGCGTATGATTATCAGCTCCATTTAACACAACCAAAATATTGCAGTTGTCCCTGATTACTTTAGATATTTGCGTATATCTTTGAGTAACATAAATCACGTCTGTATTTTTATGTCTACCTCGAGAAAATATCCGAGCTGGATTTGATTGTTTGTCCAGCATCACTTCATCGTAAACCACAAGATTATTAATAAGTCCATCAAGGTCATCTACAGATGGCGCTTCATCAATACTGGTAATAAAATCAATAATATTATCGCCGTTCTCATTAAACGACTTTGCATTTTCATTAAAATCTTTAAGTACTTCATAGCATCTTTGATCATCTACAGATGGAGCTACTAAATATAACTTGTCCCACTTAAGCCATCTCATTACTAAATTAAGCAATAATTGTGTTTTGCCTGATCCAGATGGACCTATTATTATCATCCTGATAGAATTCGGTAGCGCTGAGTGATGCTTGACTGGCTCCTGTTTTCGTGTCACCGAAAAGTCAATTATATCCATAATAATAAATAATATGGATCTATACTGTGTTCGATGCAAGGCACCCACCCCCACCGTTGGATTAATAACAATAATAATAAAAAAATAAATAAATAAAAACAACGCGCACTGACAGGTAAATGTGAAAAGTGTGGCACAAAAAGAATTTACAAATTTATCTCCCCTGACTTGGTCAAGGATAAAATCACGGACAAGTTTACAAAGACAGGAGGTGATATCGCTGCTTCGTTGGGAAAATTACCAGAGACTCTATGGGCGAAGTATCCCGGAGAAAAACATTTACCCAGATACAATTATTGTGGTCCTGGAACTCGACTTGATATCCGACTCGATAACCAAGATCAACCAAGACCAGGAGAGTATCCAATAAATAAGATTGATCAAGCGTGTCATGTTCATAATGTTGCGTATACAAGCAAGGATTTACAACAACGACATATTGCAGATGTGAAACTGATTCATGCGTTAAAATCTATACCTGATAAATCTCTCAAAGAAAAACTCGCTAGTTTTCTAGTGAAATCTGATTTGAAAGGTAAAATAATGCTAGGGGCTGGTAATTAATTATATAACTATTATAATGGAATCTGTTTATTATAGCCCAAGAGGATATTGGAAGGGCAGAACAGCGATTAGTAAACTCGCTGAAGCAGCAAAAGTCTCACGTGCTGTTGCTGCAGCGTGGTTAGCACGACAGGCAATATGGCAAATCTATCTACGTCCACATAAAAAAATTCAGTACGCGTATTTTGATGTCAGCGTTCCCAATGAAGTTCATCAAGCAGACATTCTGTTTTTACCGCATGATACTATTAAAACACGTGGACGTCAATCACGCACATACAAATACGCGCTAACTGTCGTTGACGTTGCAAGTAGATACAAAGAAGCAGAACCATTATCAACTAAAACAGCAGCTGAAGTTGCATCTGCGTTTGAACGAATTTATCAACGAGGATCTTTGCGATGGCCACAGTTACTACAAGTTGATCCTGGCAAAGAATTTCTTGGTACAGTGTCATCGCTGATGAAAAAGCATAATGTCAAAATCAGACAAGGACACATCGCAATTCATCGTGATCAGGCAATAGTTGAACGATTTAATCGAACACTCGCTAAGCGGTTATTTGGATATCAGTATGCAAAGGAAATAATTCAGAACGACATGAGATCTTGCGAATGGGTTGCAAGATTACCAAGTGTGATAGCTGCATTAAATAATGAAATTACTCGTGCAACTTCTATGAAACCTACCGTTGCAATTACAAAGAAACATATACCCCGTAGCGATGGATATGGACAACGACGTGACTTTTCAAAACAGCCAGTGTTAGGTAATGTAAATGTCAGATATTTATATGAACCCGGTGAACTTGAAGGGGGTAAAAAAAGAGCAACTGGTCCTATCTGGAGTGTGACTACACATAAAATTTCTAGCGTGGTTAGATCCACGGGTAGACATGCAATCTACAGACCGGATTCAACTGCTCCTCAGCGTGGATTTGTACGTGAACAATTACAAGTAATTCCTAAAGACACACAATTACCACCGCGTTCACTTTTGTAAACTGGCACCCCGACGTCGATTACATTCAAGACAGGTCAGCATCACATTTTCGCGTGTGTGACCAATACTACTATTAATTCTGTCTACGGTGAACTGTCTTAGATTATTACTTGAATACTCCCATAGCATATTACAGTTACAACTTGCACAATGATTATGCTGTCGTTGTTTTAGTGTTATAATTAATTCAGTATCAATATCAAAGTCGCGATTATTTTTTTTTTTTGTCACATTGCTTATAACCAAATAGTTTTTTTTTCTTATTACGCCAACACCTTCGGTGTCGTCACTAGCAGTTTGATTATTATTTTCTGTAAAATTCATAGTAACCCTGTGCAATTGAGATATTCTTCTGACTCGAGATACTGCGAGATAAACTAAATTTGACCATTCGATTCTGTCATCGACAATCCAGATATTTGTATCAGTAATAGTTAGCCCTTGTGACGAATGAATCGTTATAGCATATCCTAATTTCCACGGAGTTTTATCCATAATCAACGCGCTCTCAACAACATAACATAACCAAAACAATATGATTTAATACAAGATTTTGTTTTTCATTTGTTCCTGGAATTTCAACTTCAATATTCTGTCGTCGAGTATTTGCTGGGCGATAACACAATGGTACTGGTAGATTTGAAAAATTTTCTTTATGCAACAAAAATAATTTCTCTTGCAATTCATCACGAACTATCTTTCTACTCGCTACTATTAAATCATTAGGTCTCCATAAATTCCAAAAATCGTTCACAGGAGTTTCCGGAATTATTTCACGCATTATCTCGCATTGTATTCTATCTGGCTGTAGTCTGATGAATCTTTTAAATTCTTTCAGAGGTTCATCAATAGCTCTATGATCATCGGTTATCTCCTCATAATAATCCACAAACGTTTTTAACCATTCGTGTGGAGACTGCCCAACAAAAGGTTGCGGCTGACCATGATCGCCGCACATTATCACAGTAGTATTTTTTGTTAGCAACCAATCAAGAAATCTTTTTAACGTTTCTAACGACACAGTACAAATTTCATCCCAGATGATAATCCGGGGTATATATTTCTCACCCATTCGCTCAGGTGTCCACGTATCCCCGCACCATCTGAAGAAACCATGATAAGTTTAAGATTGTACTCCTCGTTCATTTATTTCTCTGGCTAGTCTATGTGTAGGTGTCAGCACAATCATATCAACGGAGTACTTCAAACCCGTAACATCGTTACGGCGAAATAATTCAATGGCACGTGTTGTTTTTCCAGAACCTCCAGGCCCATTGAGATAAACGGTTTTATGTCTGGCCACAGGATCAAACACAGATGGTGCTGTCGATGCTAATATTGATTATGATTGCTGTAATATATTTCCCTGATTTCAACGTTTGCAGATTCAGAATAGTCAGGTATATTTTCCTGTTTTATCTCCATGATCCCCATTCACCATTACCGAGTAGCGGTTTTAGTAAATCTAAATATTTTTTCTTTATATAAAATGAATCCGTGGCAACTCTAACCGCGTAACGAGGAAATCTGTTTATCATCGATAATAAATTTATGGAAACGTAAGCGAGCATAGAAGATCTTAAATGAGTAAACTGCGGTGACTCACCATCAATATAACTCGCGATTGTACCTAATTTAGACCCGTCTGATAAGTAAGCATTACTTCGACTTATAAATGTATTTTTTTCCGTTTTATCAGCAATTATAAAATCGAGTTCAGCATCATCCATAATTAATCTTGTACACATTCGTTTATGGTCATATGATCCTCTTTGAGTAAACTTGCCAATTATTTTCATACCAAGATCTTTTGCAATTTTATTTTCATAATCAATCATATCAGGATTTTCATCCGGGGAATATTTCTTTTGTTGTGGTAACCAAACTTGTTTCTGCGGACGATACGATATAATGGCTTCGTTTACGTTCAAAGACACTAAAATTCCAGTATCAAGCATATACCGTAATAGTACTATTGGAGCCCAATATTTTTCTGAGAAATGTCTTCGAAACCAAACATAAATAATCGGATGCAGATCACCGCAAAACTCGAATGACTCTATACAAGCAAATCCGGTTAAGTCAAAATTTGGTAAGAGTCCGTTTATCGCAACTCTGGTCATCTCGTGTGTGGGATGTCCGAATCTTTTAAAGTATTCAGAACATTCTCCGTTTCCAAGAAAACTTCCAGGATAACACGCTACCATATCAACCGATATAATATCGCTATAATCATATTTAGCATTCCATAATCCGCAGTCTCCGTATTCGATACAACTGTGCTGGATATCTTCAAGAAAGTCTAATCGTGTTGATTTCCATGAATTTTTCTCTTGAGCAAAGTGAGCCGCAACTGATGGAACTGTAAAACAATTATTCAGTAATCGTTCAACTTCGACATTATCAGAATTATATTTCAATGCAAGATTTTTCATTTTTTCGTGGAGAGATTCTTCACGATAAATATCTCCGTTAGGCCTTACAAACTGATCGTAATACGGATCTGAACTTTGAAATAACCAAACAGATACATGGTCACTCTTACTAATATTTCTGATAGCGTCGAATATATAATCGCTGTAAAATTTAACTGTTCTATCCCATGGAAATATTGTTACTGCGACAGTCCATGCATGTGCATTATGATCAATGATCGTTATAGGAGTTCCATTTTTTGTATATTTTGGTTTGTATGAAATCTCTCCGGTTAGTTTTTACCGTAATCGGAAATCTTAATTTCTATTCTAGTTTAGCAACGTCGCTGATAGACGCTCCGGTATCTTTAATTGTCCCTGCCCACGCATTTATTTTTTTACGTCTTAGATCTGTTAAACCGTTTCCGCATATTGCTTTTGAGAAATGTTCAATAACTCGCTCAGCTACGCAGTTTAGTCCCCTTAACGACGTCAAGGGCATAGTCACGGACTCTGTCAAGGAAAATTTCATTGGTTTGAGATTATTAACGCTAGGTTTATCATTTAACGGGTATATCGCATAAACAACTGCACTTACAGGATATGCTGATTCATAATACGGTTTATCAATACCAGTCAATGTTCCTGGTTTGGATTTTTTATTTAACACAACAGTATTATTTCCAGTATGAAGTCGTACAGGGTCACGTTTATCACGGATAATCCAAGTGTCGTCATCTGTCTGCACAATAAATTTTACGAGAATAATATACCTCTGATTGTCGAGATTGTTGATAATGTTTCTACCTCGTTCGTCATGCATTCTAACATCAATGGTATTCATGATCCTGAATGTGGACCAAGTATGAGCCGCACCATCGTTTTGAAATTCTTTTTTAGCTTCATGGATACGATCGGTTATATCGCTATTTATCAAAGCCAGATCTTGCATCGAAAAATTAAATTTAGATTTTGGTAGTTTGTCAAGATCGAATCTTGCTCTGGAAGGTTCAATTGCGGATAATCTCTCAAATTCTTCCATGCTATAATTAAGGCAAAATATATGTTTAATTAAACTTTAATTATACGTATAATGACACAAGCAAAGAACAAATGCAAGTGGTTAATGATAGGATTTTCTCTTCCTTGTAATAAATCATGCGTAAATGAATTCTATAGTTACCACATGCAAAGTTTTCGCAAAGGTAGTCTAGGACCGAAACCGTGTTTACGATGTGGTGTTGGGGTCAGAGGAGAAACACGGTTATGTGTGCAATGCGGTGGTAAAAGATACAGTGAGGTGAAACGATATTATGATAAGAAATATAATAATGAATCCCCCATAAAAACTACTGAAGACTATCTCGCTAAATTTTCAAAATAATCATTTAGACAAATAATATTACTATATAAATGGAGCAAAATGATTTTGTGAAACAGCCAATAATTAAAAATTATGAAGCGTCTCGTGATGGTGTCATCAGAAACTGCAGATTAAAAAAAAACCAGTTGGTAGTGTTGTAAATACTGGGTATTTCAGATTTAACGCTGAAAAAAAAAGATATTTATCTCATAGGTTCATATTCGAATGTTTTCATGGGGTCATCGAAGACTGACTTGTAATCGATCACATTGACGGTAATAAAATCAATAATTCTTTAGGAAATTTACAAACTGTCACACAGAGTCAGAATGCTTTGCGAGGAGATACTGGAAAACATACTAAATTTCCAAAAATTATTAAATCTGTAAACGTAGAGACTGATCAAGAAATAATTTTCCCATCGATGAATGTGGCTGGTACATATTTTGGTATTAACTCGAAATCGATACAATTTGTTGCAGAAAAAATAACCAAATCAGCGTATTCAAAGAAATATGATCAGCGAATAAAATTTAAGTACACTACCACTTCTGAATGAAACAAGAAAATATTGTAGTTGAAGGGAGATAACTCCGTCATCGCTGATAGAATAAGTGCGCAGTTGTCTCCCTTCTTTTATTGCGTATACATGACCACAAGTTTATATTGAGTTATGCGTCCAATCCCTCAAACATTGAAGTCTAAAAAATCTGTATATTTCATATTGATGAAGCACAAAAATCTCAATTATGTGATTTTATTCTTGGACGTTGTCAAGATGATATTGAATTCCGTGATAAAATCACAACGAACAGTAGATTTTACATAAGCCGTGTGTGCGGTAGTCATCGATTTTTTTTTTTTCTAGACTGTAGCATGCGGAAAGAACTGGAATATATCGATCCATGCATTATTGCTAGATAGTTCTGCCTTGATGAAATCAATGGTTGATAATACAGTATTTTAAACAAGACATAAATATATAAGATTGTCGATTTATTTTATATTTTATTCAGAATCTATTTATCACAGAATCTAGTAGTGTATACATATCACCCTTGACTCAGTCAAGGGGAATTTCCTGCTAGGTAACTATATGATTATTTTTTAAACGTATATTTGTAACTGTAGCTCATGGTCCAGTGGTTAGCGCTTCTGACTCTGGTACTCGAGGTCTAGGGTTCGATTCCCCAGGACTGACACTGTAGATGGTTTGGCCCTGGAATGCTAATTTTTCTCAATAATTGGGGAAGTTCCCCTGTGTACCTCCCTCGCCACGTCAAACAACGTGGTGAGTATGTTTTGCACTCGCTCGGGGTTTGATTTGGGGGGGGGTACGGAACTTCCCCAAAAATAAACAACAGGATGATGTGAGCTCGTGACCTTGTGACCTCACTGAAGGGTACCCCAAACAAGGACATTCAGAAAGAATGTCACCGGACAAAGAAGCCTCGTAAGGTACCTGTGGGTCATGAGAAAGACCTTAACCATGAAGAGTGCCTGTGGCCTTAACAAAGGACTCTTAGGACCTTATGGTAAAGGCTTTACTGGTCAATGAAGGGACCCTGTGGAATGGTAGACTGATCGTCATAGCTGTTGTTTATTTTTATTCAGAAATATATTTTTATATTTATCTGATTCAGAATATATTTTTATTTTTATCTGATTCAGAATATATTTTTATATTTATCTGATTCAGAAATATATTTTTATATTTGTCTGATTCAGAAATATATTTTTATATTTGTCTGATTCAGAAATATATTTTACTTTTATTATCATACTAATTCTGATTCAGAAATATTTTTATTATAAAATTTTATTTTTTATGAAATTCAGTCAGATTTTCTAAATTTGATGGGTAAGTTACCTAACAAGATTGTGACTTTAATCAGATTTTCTAAATTTGATGGGTAAGTTACCCAACAACATTTCGACTTTGATCAGATTTTCTAAATTTGATGGGTAAGTTACCGAACAACATTGTGATTTTGATCAGATTTTCTAAATATTTTTATTTTATTAAGAAATAATTTATGAAATTCAGTCAGATTTTCTAAAATATTTTTACTTTCATTATTGTATTAATTCTGATTCAGAAATATTTTTATTATAATAAAATTTTATTTTTTATGAAATTCGGTCACATTTTCTAAATTTGATAGGTAAGTTACCCAACAAATTTGTGACTTTGATCAGATTTTCTAAATCTGACGGGTAAGTTACCCAACAAAATTGTAACTTCAGTCAGATTTTCTAAATTTGACGGGTAATATACCTATCAATATTGTGACTTTGATGAGATTTTCTGAATTTGACGGGTAATATACGCATCAACATTGCGAATTCAGTCAGATTTTCTAAAATATTTTTATTTTTTATTAAGAAATATATTTTTATTTTTATTAAGAAATATATTTTTATTTAAACAAATATTTATTGTATAATGAATCATGAAAATATTAATGCTATTATTGCTGCTATTAAGCAATTACAACACAGCGGTATAAAAGTATCTGATGAGCTTGATCCTGAAAAAATTATGAGTGATTTTGAATCATTACAATTTTGAAAATCAGAAATAGGTATACGCTGCCCTCCGATTATAGGTTTATAAAGTTTATCCAGCAGGCGATGTTACAATCGCTGGCAGCAATCACGGATACGCAAGTGAAATTATTTGTTCCTCTTTCACGTTCAATCGAAAAGGTTAGGTCAGAATTATCTCACGAATACGAAACGAAAAGAGTTGTACACGCTCGTATAAAACAGTTGAGAGATATTATGTCCATGACGGAGTCATTGAACGAAGTTGCGGAAGAGTTACTGGCAAAAGATAGGGACAAGTGTGACTCTAATCATAGTGAAAGTGACTGTAGTGACAACGAAACCAATAGTGTCACCTGCAACGTTGTTAATGACTGTGGTACCAGCTAAACAAGAGGGATAATTCATTTCTGACTCTGATAAAATCATAGGTAAAAAAAATTATTTGATTTTTTTTTTTTTTTTTGCTTGGTGTTTTCTACGATGACGCTTTTCGAACGCACATAGAGATTTACATTAAGTGATTCCGATCTTAAATCCAATAAGTGTCCAGTCTGGTCAGTAAGTTTGAAATGTATCCGCGATAAGAGCGGATTATGACATTTTAGATAAACAACATTAATTGGTTCTGATACAATCAAATAGCCTGGTGGAACTTGAGGTGTAAATGAATACAGAATATATCCTTGCTGAGCTTGGTTGGATTTTTCAGAGTCAACTTGATAACTACCGTCGATGACGTCACATACTAGATTGACCACGATCGTAGATGTTATATTTACAATTCCAGGTGAAATATGACGGCCACCACCGTATGGATCATTGTTATATTGGAGAATATTTTGCGGTGGGTTTATTTTTCTCCATGATTGTAAAACTTTTGGAAAATTTTCAATGATCACATCATTAACTGATTTTTTTTAGTCCAGTATTATCAAATTCTGGAAATATAAATGTTTGTAATTGTTCTTCTGTTATATTAAAATGTTTGGTAACTTGCTGTGATCCAATATTAATAAAATAAAGTAATATTTCATTATTAGCGTTATAAAGATATTCCGTAATTGTATTTAAGGTTATTATCGTTTCGATGATTTGTTGTTTTGTGTCCTCGCTATAATACGTGATAATACTTGAAAATAAATTTTTTAGATCATTGATGTTGTTGTTGTTGCTGTGGGGCTTAACGCCATTTTTCAGCACATGATAGGCTATACATGGCGGCCAGTATTAATGGTGGAGGAAGAAACCGGGAAATCCCCGGAAAGAACCACCGACCCACGAGAAGCTACTGGCAAGCTTTCTCACATATCCGCATTCGCCGAATCCTAGACTTGAACCCACGCAGACAGAGGTAAGATGGCAGTGATCCGTAACGGAGAGCGCTTTAGACCACTTGGCCACTCGGGGTTTTAGATCATTGAGAAATCTTGTATGTTCAGACTTGATATCGTCCGAGTAAGATTTTAAAAAATTTCTATTAACGGGTAATCCTTCATTGAATTCAATACCAAGAATTATTGTTGCTGAGCCAAGGTCTTTTTTAATGTATTTTATCGATTAAAACCTGGCCAGTTTTTTCATCGGTATACTGTCGTCGACGCCATTCAAAACTGAAATGTTTTAAATAATTTATTTCCGTTGTTAGAAATTCATCTCATCGTGGTTCAACAGGACCAGAATAAACCGTCGAGACTTCAGGCCATCCTAACACTGACCTGATCGAAGATTGAGAAATATCTACGGCGTAATCTGGAGAGTTTATTTCGATGACCGATGATAACGTTGGTTCATGGACGGTAATGGCTATCTTTGATTCTTTTCCTGTGACGGATTTAATTCTGCGTTGAAATTCTTCATTGATCTGTTCTATTTGATAACTGCCCGTTGGAATACTGACTACTTGCCAATCAGGAGTTCCATCGGGTTTGTTTTTATTTGCAAATACTAATGAATTATTTGGTTGTAGTCCACCAAACGATTTCGACCTGATATTTGGCCAACTATAATAAACTCGTAATTGCGCTAATGCAATTTCTTTAGCTGGAATTTCGGTCGGAAAATTAATACTGAATTCAGGATTAGTTGAACTCGCTGATATCATTGTAGTTCTTACCCGCAGAAAGATTTACGCGTATGCCGGTCTTTGATTCTTTGGCTTCATTAAAATTATTGAGCTGGCGTTCTGTCAGCGATAGTTTATTCGGACCACCTGCGATTTGTTCTCGCGCTAGTGATATTTTTACTCCACATCGCTTCGCTGATAACGACTGCAGTTTTTTAATCTGACCAGGAGTCAGACTGACACTAACATGATGATATGACATTTATAATTTTATTCATGATCTAATTACATGTTTTGTACTGGCGCATCAATAACTCTCATTCGTCCACCAACACCTTCAAGTAACATTGTCTTATCGCTGAGTATGTCGGCGATTGCTGTGTAATTAGCAATAGGTCCTCGCGTAACACGAGCTCGAAAATGTATGTCAACGACGGACTATCTAAACAAATCCAAGTGTTCCAGCGAAAAGTAATAGATCGGATACAACGTCGTAAAGTCCTGTTGAGATATTTGTAAACCAGTATCAACATTTTGATCACGTCCCATGAACGTCATCAGACGATGATATGCACTTGCAACACTGTTTTGTTCAAAATTTAACAAAATATCCTCGGCTGGTTCTTGATGCCCATTTATCCTCAAAGAAACCTCAGTAACGCCGAGTTTATCAAATATCATAATACTTCGTATTTGTGAGTTTACTCGCGTAAAATCTTGAAGTGCAACAAATATATGTCGCGGTGCAGATACACCTTGCTGTGATGCTATTTGCCATGTAAATAAGCCATTAATGTTACTCTGGATAGAATCTGTGGTCATTGTTAGCCATGACAATGTTGATTTACCGCCGTTGTCCATGAAAGAAAGTAACCTTTGTTCTTCAGATATTGCTGGTGTCATTACTGGCATCCACAGTGAAAATTTTGTCAGTATTACTTTACCATGAAGTGCCGCAGTTGCACCTGCGTTAGCTCCTTCAGCGTGCCATATTGCATCATCGTCGGTATTTTTTCGTACGAGTACAATTGTGTGCTTGGCTCCAAAAATAACCTTTCTAACATTTCTACAAAATCCAAAGATGTGTGACAGTGGAATCGCACATGAAAATCTTTCATCGTCGCCCAGCATTGCTCGACGTGACGCGAATCCCAAGTTGAAATTTTCATTCATTGATACAACTGTATCCCCAGCTGCATTTAATGTTACATTTCTGTGCTCTGGATGATCAGTTGTATCTTTGACAAACATCATTGATGGACCAGCTGATCCAGAGCAATCATCGCTATATCTTGCAAGACCAAGTATCGTTGTGGCAACGTCAGTGTCGTTATGACAAACCTCAATCTCTCGTCCATCAATGTTATATGCGGCACTTTTGAATAACGCCATAATACCATTATTGACAAAACCAACTCGATCACCAATTCCGTAATCTGTATTATCTAATTTTAAAAGTCTGCCTTCGACTTCAATAAATGCCTCAGCGGGTAAGAAATATCTGCTTGTATCCTGAACTTGTAATTCAATTCTCCCACGCTCGTCAGGTACACGTGCGTCATAAGAATAATACTGATAATCACGTACCGATTCATCTTTGAGAACCGGTGCGTCCATGTCGAATGCGGGATCAGATATGCGTTTGAACATTCTTATTATATTTGTTATCGTTTAACACGAAAACCACTTCCTGCTACCAGACTAGCGGTTATATTTTTTTCTTTTTCACCAGCCAATGACGCTAATTTTTGATTTGCGGCTTGATTTATTATTTTACTAACGTTTGCAGGCATCACTTCAGTGCTGGGTAATTTTACTGGATGAGGTTTTCGTCGTATTAATCGTGCTAGTCTATCCTTGATTGCTGCAAATGCTTTGCTGGCATAGCATTTACAAACACAGGTGTCACGAACGAGTAACAACGTAAATAACCCACGTAGAGAGAATCTCAATTCGGTTACAGGTTCTGGTTTAGCGTTATTGACCTAAATTTTTTGCCTTATTTAGTATGATTTTCATGTTTAATATATTTGCTCGAAAAATAATTGTAGGGTTCACCCTTTCTGCTGCTACTCCGCTAATCCTCTTTCGCATCACAGCGAGAGAGAGGGATCCAGACATCGATCAATACTATTACCTGGGCACAAATCAGTTAAAATAGACGTCTCCCTTCGAATGCTATTGCCTGGACACAAATCAGTTAAAATAGACGTCTATCTTCGAATCCGTTAGACTACCACTATTCTTTGTGCAGTTCGAACCCCGGCCGAGTCATACCAAAGACTTATAAAAATGGTACTAACAGCTGCCTCACTAGGCGCTCAGCATTAAGAGGTTAGTGTTAGGACTGGTCGGTCTGGTGTCAGGATAATGTGACTGAGTGGGACATCATGCTACATGTGTGTGGCATGATGTCCCAGTGCTGGACATCACTATAAACTGCCACACTGCTGACATTGTAGCGATATTACTGAAAAATTGTTAAAGCTACGTAAAAAATCCAAATCACACACACACACACACAAATCTCGGAATACTTATCGTCTTTATGTTGTGGTATAGAAATATCTATATATCTATTGGAAACGAACAGCCCATAAATAAATATATTTTGTTAAATGTTTTGGTTTCTGTATTTGCTTAACAGTAATAGGTTTGAGGTGAAATTAATGGGACTAATGTGGAAATGAAAGACACGCATAAAATGGTGTTTGATTGTCTTATGTGAATGATAGAATTTAGATGCCAGAAAAAAAGAAAAGCCACCAAATGGCATTAAACTGCATGAAAATTGCTGGCGGCCACGGGTCCCGTTGGGGTAGCTCATAATGCTCCCCCAAACACCCTAGCTGGTGGGAGAGGGGTGGAGGCACTAGCCCTCTCTAAAAACCCTTCCCCGGCTACGGGTTCGGGCTTCGTATTCTGGCGCTTGGGCCATAATCGTCGCCCTGGGCGCCATTTACTCCACTGGCCTCCCGTGCGCTTATTACCCTTAGTGCGCCACTGATAGACAGGCACACAGACAGACAGGCACAGACAGACAGGCACACATACATCTGAGATTACTGTAACTGACCAATCTGAAACGTACAACATCTGTCGTGGAACTCAACATGTAATCACAAATTAACAGCAGCGCACGTCTTCGCGCTCTGTCGGTGAGTTAAGACCTTCTCCGACCAATCATCCTCAACATTAGTCGGGTTTTCCCGAGAGTAAATTAAAATGTTTAAATCGTTGAACACTTCAACAGTTCTACCCGCATTATGTCCAAATATTTGGACTCTTAAGTTTTAACATGATGTAGTAGGAGGTATATGGCATTGCGCTCTTACAAGAGTATGCAAAAATACGGACACGTCTTTTCTGCAATAATTTCAATGAGGACATCGATTACTCATCTCAGACCATCTGCGATGTTTTATATTAATACCTGGTCGCAATTCAACGAGATAATGTTAAAGAAGACACAAATAGACAATGCTGAGGAAGAAAATATGAATCCAGTACCTATTCCTATTTTCTTCGTTTTATTGGATTACTTGGCATACATGCAGGATAAATGAGTAGAAAAAGAGCAAACTACCATTTTTTGCTTTAAACTTTTATCCTGCATAATATATACCGGTTTCATTTCACATCGGTCTCAACGGCGTATCATGAAGAGGGGTACAGAAAACTGTAGGCTATTAAAATAATGTTAATTGATTCGAAAAGATTACAACAAAAATGACGAATTATTAATTAAAATCCTACACTGTTTGCTCTTTTGATACTATGTCACGTTTACAAGGGTACATTTGTGACGTAAAATCTTGTTATCTGCTGAGTTATTTACATAAGCAATTGGTAGCATTCCAGCGTATAGTAGTTGTATTTATTTAAGATAATATTGAATTGTGTGACACAATTAGCCCTATATTACATTGCTCCCACTGAGACGCCATTAGAAATAACACAACCACAGTTACTGCCATGCGAATTTGGAATTTAAACCTAGGATTTCCACGCTCTCTATCCATTACGAAGCAAATAAAAATTGTCAACTTTCTTTAAATCTGCATCCCTAAGTCTCTCCAATTTGAAATCTTAAAAATTCACTGTATCAAAACAATGTCCCTGAAATCTCGTACACTTGTTTTCTTCATTCATTCCCCTCTATATAGATTTGTCTGAAAACGCTGGTTTCGCTGACCTCTACCCTCTTCCATACATCGAAGCTCTACTCTCACATCCCTCACGATTTCACCTACCTCGTGCCGCAAAAAGAGATATCTATAAGACAGGCTTCATATTATTTCTTCCCCTCTAACTCTTCATTTACATCTCTTCTATCCACACACCTTTCACCACAGTTATCTACATTCTTGGTTTCAGTTTTCTCCACCCAAGAATAGTTAAAACATGAACATAGATGCTTCTTCCATGCCTTCCCCACCCGAAATCTGTAAATTGTTTTATCCTAATAGCCTTCTCCTATCACAATCGTAAAATACCACACATTCACACACACACACACACACACACACACACACACACACGATAAATGCAACCTTCAGGAAAATATTTTAGTACCTTCTGGCAACATCTTTCTATATATGTTCAAGTCATCATTGCACCCGTAATATATATTCTGTGGTAAACAGTGAAACGAATGTAAAAAGGCATGAAAAGTTGATGAAACAAAACAAATGAAACAAATTTATTTTGTCTCCTTCATTTACTGTCGCCGGATCTACGTTCCTGAATATGATATCACTGGGCGACGCAATCCGATGGTTCATGTGTATATGTCGCCAAAAGGTACTTAGTATACTTGACACTCAAAGATAATAAATATGTGTCACCCATTTGTATCACCTACAGTGAACATGCGCCATTACCACCTCTAGCTGGACAACAATAAAATGGCTACACATACGGGGTGGTCAAAATATCGGGTTCCACTTTCGGAATCCATCAGGAAGTGGCTACATATGAATCCATCAGGTAGTGGTCATGTATGTATGTATGTATGTATGTATGTACAGCGTCCGAATTGTGGATTGCAGATAGCTTGCATAATAATACAAATATGAATAGGGAAAAAAACAGAGTCTTCTCTTATGAATAAGATTAGTCGAGACAGACACATAATAATTATATAGTCCTCGATCCAACTTAGATCTAGAATTGACTAACTATTCACAAATATTAAGAAGATAAATTTGAAATAAATTACAATTACAATAGCGGCTTTTGGACTCGAAATCGGTCTACAGAAACTACACATGTAGCTAGGACGATCAGTACCAAATGTCCTGTTTGCGGGACACTTGTGTTTGACAAATGTCCTTTGTATTACGTCGAGTGTGTTGCAGTTCATTTTTATCTTCACTACGGTGAACAAATGCTCAAGTGATGATGGAGACCAAGGAGGCTTTGCTAGAATTTGTGCACTATGCTCGCGGTAGAAAGTCAAAATAGTCTCCAAGTCAGGATAAAGGTCACGTGAGTGATAGGAAAAGGATTTTCCACTGGCATTCCGCTTTGAGAATCCATTCTAATAAGGAATATGATAATATTTGGTGCTTGGTCCGAAAACAATATGGCAGCAGAGAGGAATAGTGACATCATGGTCTATTTTTAGCACAAGGTTGATTTCAGTACAAGCCCCATACGAGAACAATTGAATAGTCTTAATTCGGGATAGTACAACATTGGAATAACAAAAGAAACATTCTGCTCTTCACATTTTCAATCGGTAAAGTGAGAGTGGTCTTAGCATTAAAGTATTTTGTAATGAGTAAATACGTTTTTGAGGTTTGTGGAAAATGTTAGACTTATTTGGGTTCTATAGTCTCATATGTAACCGTCACCCTTTGCATTTGCACAGCGTTTTGCTCGCCGTTATAAACTTGCAACATCGTCAAAAGCCTAACTTGTATAGGTCTGATTTTAAATAACATCGGTTCCTTTACTGCTCGCAGCGACTTAAGGAATAGTTCGCACAGTATGTTACAACAATGTCAACACTGCACGGAAATACTCTAAAATTGAAACATTCTTCTCTTGTGCCTTTTATTGAAGTTAATGCATCTATATCACAAAGTGAACTGCCAGCCTGGAATAAATGTTTAAAATGACAGTGTTATAAGTCCTGGCTGTTAGTAATACCTTAGTAAATTCTCCGTGATGAAGGGGGATTTTTTTTTTTTTTAAACCTAGTAAAAGGACGCTGGTTGAAAATCATCATTAATACTTATCCATCTTAAAGATAGAGCCCCTTTATGGTACAGACGTTCTATTGACCCTGAAGAATCTACAGGTATACACGAAAACTTCGTTTCTTCCTTAATTTTATCTTTATTTTATAATTACTGAGTATGAAACCACTCCACACTTTCTGAGCTGTTTCTCAAAAAATTAGTGATTGATAATCCCATGATTTTGTAAGGGGTCATTAAAACTGTCCTTCGTTTACTCGCTCAGTCATACTGTTGGCACTAATCTCTCTCTCTCTCTCTCTCTCGATCGATCGATCGACAAACACCAGACATCAATTTAGGCTCCTCCTGTGCATCTTCAGAATTTCGCACTCTGGTCTTGGACTTTCAGTGTTTTTGGGCTATTCATCATGTGGACCCCTCAGGAACATGTATAGGAATCAGTTTTCTACCTCTGTGAATAATGTTGGCATATACGTGTATTATCTTGGAAAAGTGTACAAACAAATGCCTTTACTTGCACGAAAGGACGTTAAATTAAATAGACTGGAGTATATTCAAAGGATAACTTGAAAATTAAACTAGATACTGTAATAATAATAAGAGTCCATAAGACATGGTTTGCTTTTGTGGCTTTCACTGAAGATTTCTGCACATGTTTTACAACTCCTATTGTTTTCACTCAGACTTCAGTTGGAAATCCACTTTCTGGAGACCAAATATCGAAGCCTTAAATTCGTTGATCTTTACAAGTACAAATTTCAGACTGACTTCAAACTCAACAATCGTAATCATGTGCAACTTAGGCTGTACAATTTGCAGGAACCCTAAAAAGATGCAAACTACAAAAACCTGACCTTGAATCCGTAAAAGTTTTCAAGAAAGAATTTAAGATTTTTACTGGAAACCACTCTGTAACAACCATAGTTCAACCGATGCAAATGATTTCCAAATTTATAGAGATACTGAAATTGTAAAAGTCTCTGAAATTGGAAATTTCGTCCACTTATCATAAACAGCATCAGATAAATCTGGTCTCAAAGTTTCGAGTAGTTTGTCTTTGTAAGGCTGGAAAGTTTATGAATTCAACCCCTGAAAATGTATTTATCATTAAGGTTCATGCTTTTTTCATTGTTAAACTTCAAAATTACACGAATTCAACATGGAAACACTGAAAACAAGGACATACAGTGTCACATAATTATATACAGCTCTAAAAGAAAGTCTGTTATGTTATGCATGGAAAAGTTTGTACATTGTTGAAAAGTTGTCATTACTTTATACGTGATATTCTGAATATGTGTGCATGTATAGATGCAAACGGAAATTAAATACACAGGCAGATTCTATTTTATATTAGTTATAGCGACTTTGACCGAGAGCAACTGCTTTCATTGTCAGAGTTTCCTCTGACCTTTCTAACCCCGTGTCAAGTGTATGGACATTCATACTGACACACCAACAAAAATGTCCAAATATCTAAAAACGGGATGCAAAGATCTGAGGAAACCCTGTACTGATTCCCAAATCATTACATTTCATATCTGGTAAATAATTTAAGTTGTTGTGAATAGATTACATTGCAATTAGGTACATATTATGCTTCTCCGGGCCCGAGAAATAACCATACCAAGCTTGGTGTCAGTAGCTTCAAGGACAAGGTCACTTCTTAAAAATAGATTTTGTCAAGTGGCAATCTCTCTGATTAGTCAATTAAAGTTGCTTGCTATCGACAGTAACCTTTCATTCGCATGAGGACAAATGTTCAAAACTTGATTTGCGTTCTTCTCCAACATGCAGAATCACAAAAGCTTGATAATATATTTTCCTTAGTTCTGATTTAGCACAAAGATCTTGCATAACCCAAATATTTTTTTTTAAAACTTTTGACCAGCATCCCTCATTCCATCCAAGCTTGCATTTAGTAAAGTTACACTATAAACTTTGATGACTGAATACAAATGCATCCTTTTTCATGATTCCTTTGGGAAAAGTTAAGTTACTCATGAATAATTACTGTAAGTTACGAATTCACTACTAAATGGAGAGAATTTATTCCTGAATCCAACAGGAAAACGTTTAATAATATGAAATAAAGCCCCCCCCCCCCTCTCTCTCTTATGCAAACTCCTCTGTTTACATTCGTTATGATTAATTTGACACGGGTGTTAACATAACGAATCTCATATTATATGAGACTCAGAGAATCACCCTTCTTGATATTCTGGTAATTTTCCTGTTCTTGCCAATTTGTGTTCACGTAGGTATACATAATATGTAGTACTTACAGCTTATGTACGTATAAGATGATTTCTAACCGACACAAAAAAATCTATGAAACGAGAAACAGGTTATGTGGTGGAAATAAGGGCTAATCACGGTATTTTAGATATATTTTTCAAATGGGATAGGGTCAAAGAATGAAATGCATTAAAAAAAATCGTTGACTGTGAAATTAAACTCATAAATATACAATGGACAGTTATGTAGATACATTCAATTTTAACAGCTGTTGCAAAAGAATGTATAATGTGAACTGAGCGAACCATATGGGGATCAGACACCTAATTAATTTCCCATAGAAAATGATTTTAATATAGTCAAATCGAAAAATAATGTATGCATACAAACCACGCATGTTTCCATTCATTAGAATTACAGATACAATTGTTTTCAGCAGTTGTTCCGCTGCATTTTTGTTAGCCTTGTGCTGTTAAACAGGGGGACCCCTGGCCTGTACCAAATAAAACATTCTAGCACCAAGCGCTCATGTGCTATTTTTTCAGTATCAAAATAAATACTGTATATAAAAATAAAAGTAAATGTCTTGTCAATTATAATACATAGATTGATGTTCATGAAATTAAATAACATAAACAAGTTAAATCCATTTACTAGTCAAATGGTGCATCTGAAAATATTAAGTACTTTGTCTTTTATTCACCCATTAGTAGACGGGTTCTCTGACTGTAAAATAATTAGTGGTCCGATGCCTATATTGACCTATGGCGTATCAAAGGTTGCAAAATCCGACTAAATATATTTCAATGGAAACAAAGTCAATTATATTCATTATTTCGTATTTATATGTAATAACCAGTAAATTTATATTCAATGATTTCTATTGTAATAAATTTTGGAGGGAGATGCGCATTTGGTTATAGCGCTCCGTTTAAGGAATTCTTAGATTTGTGTGATTTTACTTGTTTGATTACTGGAATTCGGTGCGATGGAAATATTCCATAGCCCGAAATAATTAGCCAATTATTAGGAGCAAACGTCACGGAGAGAAAGTGTTAGTGAGTTTCCATGATGCCATGGTCAATTAGTAATGAATTCAGACCCAAACCACATGACTGTCCCTGGAATAATATAGTCCCTATTAAAATCCAGTGGTGTACATTGGTACCGTGACTGCAGTGGCAGTATTTACGGTAGGAAACCGGTAAATTACACAATGGAATAAAATGAGAAGGGACTCTGCAGATACCGTTTATGTCGCCATGGTGGCAAATGTGATGTAGTTGTATTGGCGTAATGTGCCTTGGAACCATGGATTGACTGGCCTAAGGTGGCGTAGTTAAAACAGTTCCTTGTGGTAGGGGATATTTGTAGAGTTTCTAACTGCTGACGGTACGGAAGTTGATGAAGGGAAACTATGCAAACGTGCGGTTGATAGATATTTGGCAAGTTGGGAAATCTGTGGTTTTACATTGATTAGAGTAAAATTTATGTATAGAATGGACACGTCTGGCTGTCTAATTTACAACTGAAGTTGTATAGAAGTCTTTGGAAATTTGGGGTAAACATATGACTTCTAGCGGGAATCGCGCCAGGGTTTGACACCGCTCGGTCAAGCAAAGACCCCTGGCTTGTAACACTATTTATATTGAAATGGTTTCGTTATTTATATGAAAAAATTTAATTAATATTCAATCTACTTTGCATCTTTTTAGTCATATTCAAAATTAATCGTGTACGCGTATGCTCAGTGAATTCATGTGAAATGTATCCTACGACATCTGACACGGCACATTGACTACTTGGTACAAGTAAACATTTGACACGCCACATTGACTACTTGGGTACAACTAAACATTGGAGGTCTTAAATCACATGGAAATAGGCAATCACTGTTTTCAGGAGTTCGGACTATACAGTAGATGCCAAAAGATCGGATGGTATACTTGAAGATGGCTCCCTAAAGCAATCTACCGAATCTAAGCTTGGTCGTCCAAGTGATACATTCCTTAACTTCATTCACTGACTGACCGCTGATCTGTCACGTGAAGATGTCAGTCGAACCAGCAATCGAGATTTGTGCATAAATACCATTATATCGATTTCCTGAAAAGAAATCAGATCAAATAATTGAACATCCATAGTGACATGTAGACCTGTTAACGAGGTATTGTCAGACCTGTGTACAAAGATTACTCTGAGTGCAATCTGGAAGTGGTCTTTATAAGCAGGTCATCTTTATATACATGCTTTAATTTACGTATAAACGGAAACTATGGACCCTTGTCTTTATATGTCTTTAGATGATCCTCATATACGTGTCATTTGCGATGTGATTTTGGATTTTTTAACGTAGCTTTAAAAAATTTTCAGTCATATCGTTACAATGTCTGCATTGTGGCAGTTTATTGTGATGTCTAGCACTGGGGCATCACACCGCAGACATGTAGCATGATGTCCCACCCAGTCACATTATCCTGACACCAGACCGACCAGTCCTAACACTAACTTCTTGATGCTGAGCGCCAAGCGAGGCAGCTGTTAGTACCATTTTCATAAGTCTTTAGTCTGACTCGGCCGGGTTCGAACCCGCTAGCTCCCGCATCCGAGGCGGACGCTCTAACCACTAGGCCACCGGAGCGGTCTGATCGTAATATACAATCCTTATATAATGGTTGCTATAAAAATTCTCTGTTTTATTTACTTATTTTATTGACGTTACTTCTTATACAAATTATTGTATCATGAAAAGCAAAATGTCGCATTTCCTTTCGATTGCTAACGTATTAGACTATGTTTACATTCAGTTTTAAATAAGAACTTTATTTCGGTGTAGGTACTAATTTCATATTGTGATCAATATTTGATAACGCACAGAAACAGGTACAATTTGAATAAAAGCTAAGTAGCGAACAACAGAAAACATTACGTAACGTAGCGAAAAAGGGTTCGTTACATTAAACACCATACCTGGTAAATTTGTCTTCTCAAGTTACACATCATCTTAATTTACATCTAAATTATTTCAGTCGACCTTGCAAAGGTCAAAACGGGTTCTGAAACATTTTTGAAACTTTCTTAAAACATTTTAAACACCATTTGCATTATTAAAATATGAACATACGATGTCCCAAAACGTAACTTGACGCTTATTTTTAAAAAGGATTTGGTACCCCAAAATAGTACTTATCTTCCAAGTGCTGATTTTGTAGAAAGTATTGTAATTTCTCGGCAAGTATGAGGAAAACAAACTTGCCATGGAGCTTCTGTTCCCTTTCTTCTTTAACCAAAGAGATTTCAGTTCAAAAACAGAAATTCACACCTTTCAGTTCATATACCACTGAAATCAAACCTACTTGTCAAACAATGTATCTCAACATTACTGATGCTTCATCCTCACTACGTAATTGTGTAAAATAATAGCCTCCTGAAAAAAAAAAAAACAACGTCAAAATGTCTTGGATGACATAAGTAGTCCTCAACATGGCGAGGTCTATCATGTGACATGTTTACACGTTCATTTTGAGAAGGCCTATCATGTGACTTGTTACACAGTAACTTTGAGAGGTCTAAGTGATTTACTTATATATACATTACCTACATTTGGTGAAAACCTCGTGCTTACATACCAACATCAGAATGACATCTGACATTGTGCATTTCTTCTTTTCCTAAGATTTTCTTGATGATAACTGCTTTATAAATGAGAAAATAAATACCTATTTACTACAATAATTTCAATGTTGGTGTGTACACAAGTCACACGATAAGACCTTACAATGTCGATGTGTAAAAAAACAAACACACACATCATGATGAAATATCCAATCACTTTTATCCATATTTTACCATGGTTATGCCTCTTTCACTCTTCACACATACGCGCGTGCGCACAAGATAAAAATATGCAATAATTTATATTCTCTCTCTCTCTCTCCACACACAAACGCACACGCACACACACACACATATACACACACGGAGGCGTGCGCAAGCATGCACATATGAAATCACATACAGATTGCACGTCAATATTTTGCGTCTGCGAACAACTCATCGATGCGGCATCTCTCGAAACGATTAATTCACGGATTGAAACATCTCAAATAATAATAATAATAATAATAATAATAATATTGTGTTTTGAAAATGCTATTATCCTGTTGTTACAAACAGGGTATAGTTTCCAGAATACTATCATTATCACCTAAGGATGATGATTTTGTATGTTAGCTGTTAGTTACAGGTCACAATTGTAAACTATGGAATCTTTATACACTGGAATTAAACTTGGATGTATTTTTCCAGATTATTCAATATGTCTTGAAAGTTTCACACGATTCCATCCGTCAGAATAGATTTTCTTGTACTAATCAGCATATGTGAAGGTAACAGAAAATTTATGGAACTCAGAATCAACCGCAATATTTTGTCTACTATGTTTAGATGCAAGCAGGTAAAGTAACAAATCCCGTTAAACGTTTAAGTCATTCACACAAGACCAAGCGATTACTTTCGGAGAATTCTGACCTATTTCGTGGGACCTAACGAGATAGAATGCAGCGAAAATCATTCTTCGGTACTTACTTTTGTCATGGCCCCAAAAGCATGCGATTAATTAAAATGCGTCATGTATGAATGACTTAACTGAGCATATACATAAAATTCATACATAATTTCTGAAGATCGAATGGGCAAAATAATGATTGTTCTGGTAATCGGAAAGCCTCGTAATTTTTTTTCGCCATGTTCAGATTGATTCTGAGAGAGTACAGGTTCTCGCGAGGCTTGACTCTGATGAAGGCCAGCAGCTGCAGGAACCTGAACCTTGGCAAGCCAGGCATAATTTTTATAGGAGCGCTGCTTGATGCCTTTTCACAAATTTACGTTCCATTTGTTGATTTTTTTCTGTTTGATTCAAAATGTACAAAAAATGTGAAATTAAGCTTGTAACCAATGTGAAATGGTAACAACTCGCGTTTAAAGACGGTCAAACTTTACCGTACAAACTACCACGCCCATTTCTGCCACACACAAATATGACAGTGTTAGGGAACTCCCAAGCTTCGCAAGTTCCGGTATTTTTCAAAACAGATCGCTTCTATTAGGTTGCGCTCTGCAGTTTCATACTTTGTATAGGGTTTGATTTTAAAGAAAAAGTACATCCCAGGTTTTCCTCACTGCTCATCAAAACAAAATATGTGATGCGGCAAATTGTTTGATACGTGTCCGTCCAGCTGGTCGGAATCCTGGAAATGTGCGAAATGCTTAATTCAAAGATGCGTTCTTAGTGTACTTTTTATAGCAATAAGCGACAAGGTATTGGGATTTTAGCCAGTATGTAGTTGTTGCCAAACGTTTTTACTGAATAGTAGGTCACTCTGGCCCAGTGTTGGTGAGCAACAGATATCCATCCCAATCCAAGATACAAAAAAAGGATAAATTTAATATCAATCAATGTAGTGGTGTAAAATATGTAGCTCAAACAGGGAGGATGGACACATCTTTCATGGCAATTTTTAAACAAATCCTGAAAAATATGTTATAGTGACCCAGTTTTGTTTGAAACATGCCCATCCTTAGTAGCACTCACAATAAAAGTTTGGGTACAATAGGTTATGTTTTAGCATTATACCATGAATAATAATATTAGAATTTTTTTTATAAATTCTGAAAAGTACAGTACAGTGATCCAGTGTTTGTGTATGACATGTTCATCCCAATAAGCACAAACAAAACAAGTTTTAAGAAAAAAAATTATGTTTTAATGAAGTTACAGCCCAGACAAGAAGGATGAACAAAATTTCTGAGCTATTTTAATATGTCTTGGAAGTTAGGTCACATCGCTCTAGTTATGGTAAGCAACATACTTCCAGCCTTTAGTCCCAGTTTGCTTTACAAATAGAGCCCATACACAATTTTTACACAATGTTTTGGTTCTCAATAAATCCTTGAAGTAGGTTACATTTACCCAATTTTGGCGCATTGCATATGCTTATCCCAAGTTCACACATTGTGAAAGTTCAATGTTAGTAAGTAGAGCAGTACAGGAAGTATGGCATGGACTATAAAATGTATAGATGGACACACAAATGGACAAAGTAAATCCCATATAACGCACGCTTGTTGACACGAAACTTCCAAAGGAAATATTTCGAACAGACCCACTTCTTCAAAAATAGCTATTATTCAAATGTTTGTCTCAGTTTTAAAAAAGGAAGTGATCTGCATAAGGATTAATGAAATATACTTTTAAAAAATCAAGTAAATATAAAAAGCCCAATTGGGTATGGGATGGCTAACAAGAGGCACAAGTGAGCATAATCGCTCAATAGGCTCACATTCAACTAAAAAGAAAAAAAAAAGAGCAATCTGCAGGTTAGACGCAAAAACAAATTTGTTTGGGTTCAACAGAAACCACAAGCCCCAAACTCCACCTCCCCAAGGTACAACTATTGCGAAAATGTTTTAAAAAAGTAAACTTTCTTTTATTTATGAAGTTGCCAGCACAAAAAAAATGTCTAAATGTAGATATTAACCAAAATAGAAAGCGAAATCTTTACAAGTAAACTCACAATCATTAAATTTTGTTTTTTAATGATGTTACGCTCTTCAGCCTGTTCGACCGTTCTGTATTGTTTCTACAGTACCTCCATCCCAGCAATGTTCACAGAGCTAGAAATGTGTTAACGAAAATAAATATCGCTCCATTTTCTATTGAAGACAGCATTAATTTCACAAAATACACAAGCTGAAGTAATATATGTGCAATCTAAATTTGTAAAAAGTCGCTATCCTAAAATGAATGAAAAAATATCCACTACCCCAAAATTTTAATTCAGTCTTTGCCTCCAAATTCCAATAGTCAAGTGCCAGTCTCCTCAAGCCAGTTATATCACTATTCAGTTCTTGTTTTACCTTCTGTAAAGTGGTATTCGCTCTCTGAATCTTAAACATTAACACAAATTTTTATAAGAGAGACGACACGCAGATCAAGCTCCCATTTAATTAAAGATCTCATAATGTCTTCCTCAATTAAGATTTTTCAAAATATCTATTTTACTGCTTGGATAGTGACAAGGTTTTCTTTTCTTCAAAAAAATATAATCTATCAGGGATTCAAATAGTCGTCATGTCTTGTACTTGTCTTCAAGGAGTCTCGATTTATTACATGTAAGGTGGGCTAATTTAAGTTGTTAGAACTTGGGCCGAATCCTACTGCATCATGTTGTGAAAATATTTAATTCTTCAACATGTTTGCAAATATATATAACCGATATCTGATAAATTTCAATAACTTACCCAAATTGCGAATGATGTTATTGTGCCCCTTCTCACTCACTCTCTCTCTCTCTCTGTTTCTGCCTGTCTGTCTGTCTGTCTGTCTGTCTCTCTCTTTTACATTATTAAGCACTGTTGTCATGCTGAAATAAGTTGCAACACTTGTATTATGTAAATTCTTAGATCTTGTGACCAATCCCAATGTATTATATTGTGACACTAAAATATTTTAAAACCAAAACAACTTTAGAATTTTCTCTAATTTCAGAAATTCCTAAACATGTTTTTTTTTTTTCTTAAGAAATCAAACTTTGTTCCATTTGTTAAATTTAAAATGTAAAAAAGCGATTGTCCATCTTTTCTGTTATATCTACCTCTCACTAAAATATTGACTACTGTCTGAAGTATGACAGCAACCTAATGTAAAATCTCAAATTCAGCAAAAATTTTCAGAATTCTTAGCTCAGCACGTGCCAAATACACCTTGAACCATACGTACCCTACCTGTATTCAAGGCACACCAGCACAATCGTGGTAATATATTGCTGAGCAAAAGCTTGCTAACCAAAACCATTAAGGCAAAACACCTTGCCTAAATCTCTAGGAACAAGAACCCTCCAAGGTAAATATCCAATGTGCAACTATATAAAAAATATACAGATGTTGCATCGCAAACCCCCAAAATCATATAAACAAAGACAAAGGCAAAACCTGAGCTAATCTGTTAAATATAAGGTCCAAATTATTCTTTATAAACTGTACTCTTTGAAAAAGTCTCAGACCTTCACATGTGCGACATCATTAAGCGCAGTATGAGGAATCCAGAAGAAACTCGGAATGCGTAGGAGGTATGTACACATGTATGTTGGTTCGCGAGTTTTCAACAGCACTTTCAGCATCTACGTTCTTTTGTTTGGGAAGGTGAGTGGAGCGTTCTTTTTGATTGGGAGGGAGAAGGGAGTGGTCTAAAACGTTCGTTTTTACACATCACTCACACAGCTCACCTCTGTCCGCGCGAGTTCCAGTCTTGGTTTAAAATCAACGTGCCGAGACTCCAACTCCTATGTGAGAAAGCTTGACTGCAGCTTCCCGCGGGTCGATGGGTCTTCCTCCACCAAATATACTGGCCGCCATGCATACTCTTCATGCGCTGAAAATGTGGCGTTTAACCACACAACGAACCTGCATCGTTTTGAATCTATTTAACCGAGGAAATGGGACTAAGTGTTTTGTCCTGGGTGGGCATCGAACCGGAGACCTTTGGATTAGTATTCCGACGCTCTATCAACTGAGCTACCGCACCGAGGGTGGTTTCTTTTTATGTACGTATGTATTTGTTAAGTTTTATCTCTTTTTTTGACCGCCGCATCAAAGATACTACCTGTTATATGCTTTAAAAGGTCAATGAAACGAAACTGATGTGCGTGCATGTGTATGAGTGTTTATATATATATATATATATATATATATATATATATATATATATATATATATATATATATATATATATATATATATATATATTTGCTATCCCATTTGCTATTTGCTACTCTTACCACTGTCCGACTGGTCGGTATACGGATCTTTAAACTGTGAGGACATGCTGGCAGCAGCAACTTGTCAATTGTCAATTTCTTCAAGCTCATACACACACGAGGTTGAATTTGTAATACGCATTCGCTGTCACTACACCATATTTCTGAACTGTATCACACCCATATTACAGATGAACATACTTTACGCGACAGTATATCCAGGAAAAAGTCTGCACCTGTCCAAATCTGGGTATATCTAATTTATGTGGATATGTTGGTCCGACCGATAACGTGACAAACAAAAAAAAGGTGAAGGACGACAGGAAATCGATGTTCAAATCTTCAAGGGGAACAACTGATAAACAACGATTGGAAACGGATGATTTTCAGAATTACCTGACGGTTTAGAATTTCAGTAGACAAATAGTCATACCTCGAGTTTGTTTTCCACACATCTCATTTAACGAGGTGTATAACTATCTTAAATCAGATATACGAATAATAATAATAATAATAATAATAATAATAATAATAATCACGAGAAGAAGAAGAAGAGCTTTTGAAAAAGATTCTCTTACCAGTGGCAGATCCCCGTCTGGGCCCAGGGACGAAGTCTCTGGATGATCCTGCATTTTAAGTGTTTCCAAGGCATAATTTTAACCATCTAACAATAAACAAAACTTACCTTTTAAAACGTTTTAGATGTTTCGCGCTCATTTGGAGGGAGGGGAGACAAGCTCTACCTCCCTCCCTGATCCCCTATGCTTGTTACCCTCCTGTATACTGCTGATCGGATTGTGTTCCACTTTTATTATCATCACATTGCACGTGCTTTTGGTGGATGACCCTTGTTATTCATTTTTTTCAGTGTGCGTAGCAGTTCCTGTGTGAAGAGACAATTAAGGAGATTAAGAGATAAATAATGCCTTGTATTATTCTTACATATATCCATTATTTGATTAGTCACGAAACTGCTACTATTAATAATCTTGATCTGTGTGTGTGTGTGTGTGTGTGTGTGTGTGTGTGTGTGATTTAAATTTTTAACATAGCCTTAAAAATTTTTAAGTCACATTGCTACGATGTCTGCAGTGTGGCAGTTTATAGTGATGTCTAGCACTGGGACATCATGCCGCATACATGCAGTATGATGTCCCACCCAGTTACATTATCCTGACACCAGGACGACCAGTCCTAACACTAACCTCTTAATAATGAGCACCAAGCAAGGCAGCTGTTACCACCATTTTTTAAAGTCTTTGGTATGGCTCGGCCGGTGTTCGAACCCGCGAGCTCCCGCATCCGAGGCGGACATTCTAACCACTTAGGTCACCGGAAAGGCCAGTCTTGATCAGTGCCATTTCATTAATTTTCTGTCCTTGTGCAAATCATGATTATTGATTGCCTGTAGCTTCTAATCGGTCTTGAATTACTTTTGCCTCGTTATGCACCTTCTATGTTCAAGAAAATAAAAAAAGGAATTAACAGGGGGTACCTCTCTCTCTCTCTCTCTCTCTCTCTCTCTCTCTCTCTCTCTCTCTCTCTCTCTCTCTCTCTCTCTCTCTCTATATATATATATATATATATATATATATATATATATATATATATATATATACTTACTTCCAAATAATCTTTCACACCAGCATATTTCTTGACCTGTCACATGGTATGTAAAAACATAATAGCTGGAACAAACATATTTAATAAGTCAACCCAATTATAAATTGAGAGATCTGACCGTCGCTCGGTCATTTCAGTCAGGTCGAGAAATAACTTCAGGAATAGTTTTAGTAATGTGCATAAGTTTTGATGATTCGCCTCAGATGGAGAGTACCACGTCTGTTCCGACTGTGATTTTATCTCCTTTCGCCACTATATTGTGCCATGTACACTCCTCTCCATAGCCGCTAAATAAGCAACTATGTTATCTGGCGATTTACTATCCAATTTTGGATATTATCCCTACGTCGATCAGCTCTGAGGTCATGTCTGTATGTTGTGAGCAACATATTAGTTCCAAATACGTGGCCCCATCACTTTGTTCATTTTCATGACTTACTTACCTCTTGGAAGTAATTTAAACAAAACACAGTTCTTTCAAAAAAGGGTGTTGGTGTGTGCATTTGCAAAGCGTAAACTTGCCGATGCTAATTGGAGCACTTCCGCTGTCAAATCGTCATTTACGGAGGTGCGTTGTTTTGCACGTTGTAAAGATCTTCAGTTTCGGAGTAAGTAAATCTTGTTTGTAGTTCGCAATCCCATAATGCCTATTTAGATGTAATCAGTTTTGAAAAAAAAATAACCCACCCCCTCAATCCCCAATCCCTCCACCCACAACACCACTGGATCATATGATGTTTGGTGAAATGTAAACAAAAGTAGTTCAGAATACATTTTTCTCAATTACATCCGATGTTTCTTTCTCGACTTGACAGAAACAGCCTAGGAAGTTCCAATTGATACCTGGGGTACTTGGGGAATTTAATATTAGGCTGCTATTTATAAGAATTGAAATCTAGAATCATTGGAAATCCCATGTTAAAAATGTCCACTCACTGGGGTCGAGATGTGAAAGGCTATGTTAAAAATAGGTTTAACATGTGTGGGTCGATATAGAGACTATTGGAAATTTAATATTACTCCGTTAGTCTACAGGTTTAACATTAACTTTGTGTGTCTATGGCGACAAGAGAAAACGTCCATAGGTTTAACACTTGGGTGATCCTCTGGCCTCGATGGGAAATTGACATTGTGAGGTCAGATTGTCAGTTTTGCACTGACGAAGTTGAGGAAATCTGACATCGAACGTGAACAAGAAAGTTAAAACTACACCCCCTGACCAACACTCAATCATTTACAATTCATTACTCCCGGATTTATTATCCAACAAGTCATTTGGAGTAACTAACAAAAACTCATGGACTGAACAAATAGGATACTATGTAAAAGAATGGGGATGAACAGAACTAACTTCCCTATTCTCCCTATAATTATAATTGTATCATTCGTAAACAAAGTAAAGCCCCTTGTTCTCCATAATTACCATACGACATACTTTTAAACAAGCCTACCTTCTTTCTACCCTTATAATTGATGCAATCCAACAACTGAAGTGCAAGGAGAGAAAAAAGAGTAGATGGAGAGAAGAACAAACAAATACTTAAGGACCATCATTAGCTTGGTTTTGCAATCTAACCACAAAGAAATCCATTGTTTAAAATCTTGTATGAAGCCAAGTGGAACTCTGAAAATTTTTAAATGCTGTTTCTAGATTTTGCTGTCATAAATTTCATTCTACCGCCTTCCTCTTGCCGTTTGATAAACATACTGGTACAAATTTCATTGCAAACACATTCGAAGTCAAATGAGGCAAAGTTGGCTTTTCAGTTTGTTACAAATTGACCGTTTTGGTTTTTGTCACCGTAGACTTTGTGCTTTGACTGGCTATATCCAATATCATTTAGAGATGACGTTTATCGTGCGATGATTGAAGTATAAACTATAAAGAGATGCAATAAAGCGATACTGTCAAACTATTTTTCTATTCAAGTTTATAAAGAGAACCAAAGTACATCGTAGTTGTGCATCGTACATGGAGTGTTTTGTACTTGTCAAAAAAAGAATTGTTTCTGTCTATCTATAAGAATGCAATGTGGGTCCAAATCTATGCAAAGAAATCATTCATAAGATTTTGTATTGCAACAGCTGTGACTTTTTACCTTTATATTAAACTTTGATTATAATATTTTGTGCCAAAGCAGAGAGAGAGAGAGAGAGAGAGAGAGAGATTAGTCAAACTAAATTTTGGTGCCAAGTCGAAGATTGAGAAATAGAAAAATTAAAGAAGTTAGTTATAAGAATATTTTGACAACACCCACTACCACCACCCACTAACCCACCCCGTCAACACCATTGTTTCTACATCAACATGTTTTAATACCCAACCCCATGTCAACATTAACAAACCAATTAAGACAAAGAATCCGAGCTAGTCCCTTGCTCTCTTATGCAACTGACAACAAATTGTTCTCTTTATTTCATCATTCATAACTTTTAGAAAAATCGCTTCTAAAAACAAGTCAATACATGTCCCAATGGAAATCCAAGACAGACTGCGTTAATAAAGAAAAGACACCCCGTATTGCTGACACACTGTAGAATCTGATCTTTGTATTTTCTCATTATTTTTCTGTGTGGATACAGAATTATTCTCAATTAGTCGACGAAATTCTCTTTCAGAGGAGGTAATCCATAGGAGTCAAAATATTCCACTTTTGTCGTTAGTTTGACTTCTGGAAAATTTCGTCAAATAGTTTGTGTAACTTGTAAATCGATTATTCTTGTAACCATGTCTCGGAGTAGGGAAAGGTGTCAGTAAGGTTGTCATATTGAAGGTATAAAACCGCAAATGGAGCTTTAAACACTACTCTTGTTTCTTTGTCTTCTTCCATCCCAGTAAGTGGATATGTTACTGTCTTTGTTGCCTTTTTTCGATTTTCATGACATTCTTGAAGTCTTTCAAAGTATGTTAAGCTATCTCATTTAGAGTTGTTGATGAAATAGTTGAAAACGTTGCAATAATTGTCTGCAGCTTTACTATTTTTCTGTTTCTGGTCAATCTGTTCGATCCATTAACGATTGTAACTATTGTTGTTAATGGGACATTTCTGGAAGATTAGGATTAGGAGGCAGATGTGGTATCTTTTGTTCATACCAACGTCCTTTCATAAGATCCAGGGTACAGGCAAGAAGACCTTCCAGGAAAGTATGTTCTTTCTTCTTCTTGATAACATCACTTGTGCGGCGATCTATTCTAACAAAGGAGCAGCCACTTTTAACAAGATCCTGTCAGCGAGGGTAGAAATCCTTCTCGTTGAACGAACATTTTTTTTTTCTTTTGACTGATTAGGATTTTCTTTTTCAGCATTTGTGGATCAACATAACCATATAGTCCTCGTCACTGTTTCTATATCTTGGTCAAAGGAACCATTCCTTTAAAAACGTTCCAGCAACATTCGCACACAATATTGATGTTTAATGTTGGTGTTTTTTTATTTACTTTCTAAGCACTGAAAAAATATCTCAAAGTTTAGCTAAACGAAGAGGGAAACCCTTTATTATATTTTTGAAAGGTCTCTTTGGACGCTGACGATGGCGTGACATCTTTGTTCAAGATGAAAACTGAAGTGAATCTCATAAAACACTTCTTTTATACTACAATTTGACTCAGTTGATTGTCGGGACGTTGTATCAGCTTGAATTAAGATACTACTAGTATTCTCAACAGACCAAATTGTGCCAGTTCTTGTTTGGACAAACCCAGTAAACTTTGTAAACATACCTTTTCTGTTTTGTGCATGTGTGTTAAGCGATGTCGCTTTTTTGGCTACAGCAGCAACGGTTAGAGCAGTAGAAGAAGAATACGTCGAATGAATAGAAGTTTCTTTAGAGATGGGTTTCCATTTTTCATCAGATGAGGAAGCACCGGTCTTAAATCAGGTTTGGCTATCATCATCCATAACAGATGAGAAGAAAAGGAAGGAGAGACAGTTACAGATCTATGTTTTCCTGAAAACGATCGCGTTCTAGAGCCAGTACTTCTCTTGAATGAACTGTAAAAGCGCTGCTACTCTATTCTTTTGTTTTGTTTGTATTTAGGTTTTGATTTTTAGAGTTGGTATTGGGATTGTCCATCTTAAAAGTAAACTAATAATGCCCCCCCCTACGACAGATCCCACTCCCTCCCTTAAGTGCCACTTCAACCTGGTTTAAAAATGATGTTTTGCTGTTGTTTTTGTTTCAGTGTTAGTTCTTCATTTTTGGAACAGCAAGTTGTGCCAAAACTACTTTATGTTTGTCCGAATAACCCGCTTTGCTGATTTGGAATGCGAGTGATGTCCTGAGTATCGGACTTGCTGTCAAAGTAAACCATCGTAACACTTCATTAAGACTAGCTTCTAACAAATGTGAATGCACTTGTGCATTTATTTCGGGACTGATGGCATACAGTGCATGAATCGATCTGGCACAAGGATGAGATTAAAACGGAAATCATGTTGAATTGTGTCAGAAAGAAGAGGAGTGAATGGTGTTTTTATATTCTTGTTAGATACCCGTGGAAGGTGACCGACATATAAATTAATGGACCTACTTCTTGACACCAATCTTTAAACAAATCTGAACGAAACTTCCATAAATCTGGAGTGGTAGATTTTAAATCAGTGAGCAAATATGCGTGTTGTGGTTGAGTGACATTGTCATAAACATAATTTAGACAGGGTATTCCAAATTTTTTTTGCCAAATCTTGAACTTGAGATTTATCTCTGACTTTTAAACAACACGACATCATGTGAATTGAAACTGATGGTGCGATGCGCTTTACTTTGTTAAATAAATTTTGAGTAATATAAATAATCATGGTATTACCTTGACGTTATTTTTGTGCAAACTCAAGTTTAATGTCTTCTTCGTCTTCTCCTTATAAGTCATCGAAAATGATATGTTTTCACGACATTCGTACAATATCCCATCGTCTCAGTGCCGGATTAAACCCCGTGAAGGCCCCGAGGCAGTCGGAATCTCGCCAAATATCTCCTAATATGTCAAGATCAAATCAATTCAATATTATTGATCCGTTGTCGCGGGGACCCTAGGCCGGTGCCTACTCTGTCTATTTGGTAATCCGGCACTGCATCGTCTTCATGAGGAATTCCTTGTACAAATGAAGCGCTTTCTTCTTGGCTTTCTTTTTGTAACTTGTAGAGACATTGCCACCTTTATAACACCACACGCTACTTTGTGTAGGACGATGTAGCAAAAGTAATTTTTGTTTGATTACCCGTTTGACAAATTCATTTTAGCCTGAACCTCTTTGACAAGCAATTAACGTGTTAAAGGGCAAATAACTTTCACAGTTATTAGAATCTTCGTAAATATCAAAATAATTATAAAAGTTGCCAGTCTAAGACAACAAATAAATAAATAATCCAATAAGTGACTAAAAATACAGCAACTAAATATTCAGATATTCATACAAGTTTTATATTTTCAGAATAATTTTTCATGCTATGAGTGTTGGTTTATCGTTTCTGATTTTTACTTTGTCATTTTTCTTGTTAGCGCTCCTGATTTTTAACCTATCATTCATCGCTTACGTCTTTAGCTGTGGGATTACAGATAGACCAAACTATTCCGTTGATAAACAGTTATTGCAGATATTTTGCGCAGTTTCAACCTGACACCCTCATTATTCCTCATCATGTTACTGAATAATATGAGTAGTATTACTGAATACTTGATTGTTGTCATTGATTTTATATTATACATCCTACTCAGATGTGATTAGTTTCAAACATATATCTCCCAAAACAGCTTAAGTCTCAGGAGATGAAGTATTGGAATTAACCAATAATTACAAAGGGTCATTTATTCGGTTCCTGAGGCTTTTTGTTGCTTTAAATCAGCAATGCTTAGTGCATAGTACAGCAATGATTAGCAATTAGCAATATATTTTCAGTGCTAAACAACAATAATGGCCAATTCTTAATGTTGTTGTCATATATAATTTTGTTATTGTTTGTTAAAGCTGTTATCATTATAGAAATATATATAGGCACTAACATCCTTCAAACTGGATATAAACTACGAGGCTACTGACTCTTAAAGAATTATCTATCAATAATCTTTCAGTTTGTGTGTATATCTACAATGATTTGCTTATCACGAATTATGGCTTTTACAAATCATACTCACATTGTTTTATAGTAGATGGTAATTGTGCGTGTCTGTGCAACACTCTAGCGCATGCTTAAGATCCGTAATACTGGGGTTCTGCCCCCCCCCCCCGCGGTCATGGCAAATTGTTGCGCTACTATAGTTCTCAATTTTTTTAAAAAGTAGTATAGGTATCTGATTTTGAATATACGTGTTTATATCATGTTTCTCAGTCGAGTAAGGTGCATCAAAATATTTAGTGACTGCCCAGATGGCCTAGTGGTTAGAACATCCGCCTCGGATGCGGGAGCTCGCGGGTTCGAACCCCTGTCGAATCATACCAAAGACTTATAAAAATGGTACTATCAGCTGTCTCGCTTGGCGCTCAATACTAAGAGGTTAGTGTTAGGACTGGTCGGCCTGATGCCAAGATAATGTGACTGGGTGGGACATCATGCTGCATGTCTGCGGCATGATGTCCCAGTGCTAAATATCACTATAAACTGTCACACTTGTTACGTCTAGGCTCGTACAAAAGTAAGAAAAGAAAAGAGTGAAGCCAACAAGCTTTGTAAATTTTAACAAAATAATTTATTTCGTTAGAAAGCAATGTAAAAATAATAAATAAGATTTACGGTTTGCGAATTTAATCCCCAAAAATTAATCCTAAAGTTGAAAAATGAAAGTCCTATCACTAAACAGTTCTAATTGCATCCAGGTTCGAATCTCGATGAAATTCCAATATGGAAGGCGATGACGTCAGATGAGGTCGTTGTACAAATGGCAACAATTCCTAGTTGAATCACAATTTATGATGTTCCCGTTTAGAATTCCAGAATAAATTTCCACTGAATATCTTTCTCCCAGAACTTTTATAAATATGAAGCACTGGTGTAGTTTTCTAGAGAATGAATTATTAAATTCCAAAAAATAGACGAATTTCAGAACAAGCTGGCAACAACAATAAAAACCTCTTGTGCCCTCAAGGTTTAACATACGACTGAATAGATCTAATAGAAAATGGCTGTTTTAAGCCTCAATTTCAGATCACATGGTGGCTCACGTGACGAGCTACGTGATTTACTAATTTGAACAGCGCAATAAAAAAAAGAATGACATTTATCACGTAGGCAAGAATAGCCCTATCTAACAATCAAATTCTCACACTGGAAAAAAAAAAGAAAGGCTCTTTACAATTCAGCTAACACGTGGGCCAAAAATGACCTTGGTAATAACCAATCATTTTCGCGTAGTGTTTACAAAATCTATGAACGAAAGTGAGGTAAAAATAGTGCTTAAGTCATACTTTTACGTTCTAATCAGACTGATATTTTTTCAAAAATATCAAATCCCGTGAAAATAATCATTACAGTAAAATGTAATGAAACAAAAAATAAAACAAAAAAAGAATTTAAAACTAACACACAAGTAAATAAATTACATATACGTAACACACTGCAGACATCGTAGCGATATGACTGAAAAGTTGTTAAAGCTACGTAAAAACTCCAAATCAGACACACACACACACACACACACACACACACACTAAAAATATTTGTGTTAAAATTTTTATTAAAATACTGAATAATGAATAATCAAACTTAAATGTTATCTATGAATGTAAAGGGTATGTACAGTTCCAATCCTATAAAACAAAGCAGATTAGATTAGATTATCTCTTAATCTCTGAGTCCATGTTTCATATTCTACAGATTCAGCTGTTGCTCCATGATAGAACCTATGCCACTTTGCGATAGCTTTAACCTTATTATTGTCTATACTACTTAGAGGTCATGGATATTGAAAATTCATTGCAAAACTGTTAAGGCAATAGGAATTTACTCACTCATTGAAAACTGATTTTAAACACATCTTAAGAGTACTATCTTGAGGGTGATAAAAATAATTCACTATATGTAAAGTTACCATGTAATGATCAGATCTTTCCTCAAATTCTTCAAATGAAAATTAGAAATGAGCCAACTGAATGTTCACGGGCAAAGTCAGTAAATGAAAACATGCTGAAAGATTTGAATATTCACAGGCAAAGTAACAAATAAAAAAACAAAATACTGAAAGAGTCGATGTTGAAATTTGATTCTTAAACAAACCATTTGATCAAAGGAATGATACTCAAATTACTGCAAAGTTGCTAATAAACAAACCGAACTAAAAGACCTCGAGAAAAACATAGAAGGAGTAATGTTAAGATCAAAAGCAAGATGGTATGAATTTGGTGAAGAGAATTAAAAATGCTTTCTTAACTTGGAAAAGAGGAATTACCCCTAGCAAAATAATGAAGGAATTAATTTTTAAACGATGGGACATGATTTGCAGATCAAAATGAAATCCTGAATCAACAAAATGATTTTGGTGGAAAATTTTATCCAAGCAAAACCAATAGTGAGCCACAAACAAATTAACACTTCGCCATGCATGATAAAAACATATAATTACTGAGAACATCTGACCTTTCCTGAATATGAATAGCACTGGAACACATGAAAATTAAAATCAGTCTTGGCTCTGTTAGATTCTATAAGTTCTTTTGGAATGATTTGGGACGAATTTTATATATAGATTTATAACTTTCGGATATGAAAACAAAACCTTGTCTGATGTTCAATCTCCGGGCATTATCACATTTATTCCAAAGAAGATAAATATAGAAGATTTAAAAAAAAAAAAAGTAATAATGATGGAAACCAGTTTCATTACTAAATGTGGGCTACAAAATTGCATCGGATTCATTAGTATAGAGGCTTTGGAGGGTTCTTCCCCTATTATAATTGATACTCAGAAAGGTTTAATGAAATGGCGATTTATAGGTGAAAACACTAAAATGTTATGATGTTATGAAATACCTCTATGAAACAAATCAATCTGCTTCCCTCGTATTAATTGATTTTTAGAAGCATTTGACTCTGTCGAATGGGACGTTTTGGAAAATGCTCTGAAATCTTTCGATTTTGCTGATTCTATTTGTCGGTGGTTTTTAGTATTTTGCAACAGGTCCAAAAGCAGCGTCAACAACAATGGTTAATTGTCTCAGTTTTTTTTTTATCTAGAGAGAGTGAGTCGACAAGTTATTATTATAAGTTATAATTATTTATAATAGGAATAGAACTTCTCTACATTGAACTTAATAAGGAAAGAAATATTATATATAAATATATTGGTATTGTCCATGTTTACAGAGAATTTAAGCGAGTCACTATGGTGATGATACCTTTTTACTTTTGTATGGCTCTCTACAGTCCTTTAGATCTCTCATCCGAACTCTTAAGGATTTTGCATCTGTCTCTGTAATGTATCAAAATCTAATGGTGTCTATACAGAAAGGAACATATTTGCAGAATGGAATAACGTGTATCAAACATCTCTTTGACAGCGAAGAATCGTTCTTACTTTTGAAGCACTATGACAAAAGGCTCACACTAGTAATTACATTGAATATTTGTCAATTATTTAAAAACTATGTGGTCAGAGAAGATTGAAAATTATATCGGCAAGAGAAACACTCTCATGAATTTAAATTTAGAACGAATTTTAACTTTTCAAATAAGAACTTAAAATCTGTGTATAAGGTTTTGGTATTTTGGTAAATATTAACATAAATAAACGTTGTACAAAACAGACAGTTAATGTATCAGATATGTGACCAAAACTAAAAACAAAGCTCTATATTTGGCTGAGACGTGCACAAATATAAAAATTTACTTGCCTTTCAGTTTAAATTCATGCACAGAACTATTGTAATAGATCAAGTTTTGAAAAAGAAATAATTTCATTGATGATGATACATGGACTTTCTCCAAACAAGAAATAGATGTATTGATTATTTATTTTGTGATTTGACACTTATAGAAGACTCTGGGAAATCCTTTATTGCACGGATTGGAAATTATATATATATATCAAATATTATGATTTGCAAAAGTGATGTCTTTATTGGAATGACACTCTTGATGGTCTAATTAATTTGTTCATTTCGATGGCAAAATATAAATTTAATATACAACGCCCAAATATTACAAGTTACAAATGTAATGTTTTATACTACAAACAATAAAAACCCAATAACTTTGTTTTGCAAAGTTGTATGATAAAAGTTGACGTACGAGAGAAAGTTGACCCTTTTTATAACTTGAACAGCTTGTAGAATACAACAGCCAAACATACACCTGCTACTGAGTGTTTAATTGTATGTATCGTTTTCCAGTCTGAGTAACGCCCTATTTTTTTATGCTTGTTAAATCTCATACATATATATTCTTCATGTATGTGTGCTTGTGACAAACAGAAAGACAGAGACAGAGAGAAGGAACGAGAGATCAATGCATATTTATTTGCAATTATATTTATTAATATAGGCTGTGCAAACGGGAGTCAGGACTTCTCAACAGTATTCAGAACTCCCATAATGCTGTGTCAAGTGGTGTTTAAAATAATTTGTAAAATCCCGACGGTCAAGTTTTAGTGATAAAAATAAAAAGATAAATATTTTGAAGGATAGACAGATACATGACTTCCTATCGTCAATTACTTTCTTAACGGAGGAAGCAGCCGTAACTCTCGAGTAATGTTCAGAATTTTGAGATTACACAAACGACACAAGATCTTTTACACATTTAATAAGTTTAATTGTTTTATTCATGGTAAAAAATATTATCTACAGTTCAAAAAACATAGTTCGTGTATTTTCTCTCATGTGTAACAAACGTACATTAAAAAAAAATCAAAGTTTATGTTTTCTTTCTTTCATGGTACAAGATAATTACATTTGTAAAAAGTTGACGTTATTGTTTTATCATCATGCAACAAATTTACATTTCAAATGATACAGCTCGTGTTTTTTTCTTTCTTTCATGATGCAACATAATTACATTTCAAAACCCAAAGTTCATGTTTCCTACTTTCACGTTCTTAGCATTTAATTTGAATCTATACAAATTCTTTGTAAAAACGTTTTTCAGCTCAAAAGGTCGATTCTGAATGTGCTCTTCTGAAACGTCCATTTACAAAAATGTAATTCAATTCCACACTAATTGTAGAAGTCGTGTCATCGAGAGTTTTATATTCACCTGAGTTTTGTGTCTGTCATAATTTTTTCCCGAGAATCAGCCATCTTGGACTAATCAGACAGCAATAGTTGAAACATGCTGAAATAATGTATCCTTTGCGTTTCATTTGAATGCGTTCTGGCAGCTTTACAGGTTAACTAGGAATTCTCTCCTCTTCTAAAGCATGTACGAGAATCATATTCCAACCAAGGGAAGATAGTGACAGCCAGGGCCGACGGGGGGGGGGGGGGGCAACCGGGGATATATCCCCGGGGTACGTGCCTGTAAGATGGCCCGGGCCGAGCAACGCTTTTTGATTTTATAAAAGAAAACTTTTGTTTGAACAAGAACTAGGAGAGGCCAGGGTGTTTCTTACCCCAGGGCCCGTGATCGATCTCTACGGCCCTGGTGACAGCGCGGAGACTGGGATATTCATGGTAAGCTGTGTCTTTATAATCCCAATCACGAACCTTCACACCACAAATGACAAACTGTACCTTATCTTCTTCTCACAAGTAGAACAATCCTGCTCCGGTTAAAGATCTATGAATAGATCCTACCTGGTAATAAGTCAGTTTCCCTTTAAACATTTGAAATCAAGTTTCAAAACTACGTTAGCTAGGCAAAGCCGCTGGAAACGTGTTTTCTTCTTTTATTCCTGATTCTCGATGAACTTGTGGCATACAAAGTGGTTTGTGAGTGAATGGATGAGAACCGTAGATGGACACACGAAAGGCTTTCGATATTAGAGCGGTAAGGTCTTACTGGATCGCTGATTCGTAGTATCCAACATGGATGAGAGCCACAGATGCACACATGAAAGGCTTTTGATATTAGAGTGGTAAGGTCGTGCTAGATCGCTGATGTCGCAGTGTACAACATGGATGGTAACAAGTAATCCAAAGCTGTGGCTAAATATCGATGGCCAAAGAATAAATATGACTAAGTGGTATGATGTCTAGTTTGTTGCTGGGTATGAACTTCTTTCGGAACACTAATGCACATGCTTTGGTAGTGGCAGAATCTTCCTTCAAGGGATCAGTACCTCTGTGATCTACAAATGATTGTCAATTTTCCACAACAACGTTGTAAATAAGTCCACATAGGATCGACAATATTTCAACATTTCATCTTGAAAGTCAAAAGGTCTGAAGAGTGAATTTGGTACTAAGCGTAGAAAGTTCTTCCTCCTCATTCAGTGTGATGTTGGTGAGGTCTAAAATCCATTCAGCAAAATAAGAAATAGTATGAGAGTCACAAACTATCTTTTCACTTCCCCTGAAATCATGCTAAAGTTCTGACAGGGATGAAATAAAGGTTCATTGAATACACTCGTTGCAAGCTCCATAAAATTCGTTGTCATACCTTTCAATATAACATTGATAGTCCAACAGGACGACTTCCTCTCTTTCATATATAAAACTGATCTTTTCTGTTATTGATACGAACATGCTGTTCACAAGTGGGACATACTGTCAATAATTTGTAAGCACTTTTCTATTGTTGGGATTGTTTTATGCGATGGCAGCCGTAACATGGTAGACTGACGAATGGTTGCTTGCATGTAGAGTATCAAATTCTTTCTCGTCTTTCGCGAATGCAAGTTATAGAGGCTAAACAGCAAAGACATCATTCTCCACAAGAAATATGTTGCTAACAATGGCTAAATCATTGGTCACATTTTTCACAATAGCAACTGTATCCGAGAAATCCCGTTATACGTACAATATCGTCGAAATGATCTTGGCGATAATAAAGGTGAATGTACTTTCCGTCTAGAAAATTCCGTCCTTGAAACACGAGAACTCCACAAAAGACTTGATGGTACACTTTCAATGTATAACGAGCGGCGTACACGTCTTGACGTTTTGCATTTTAGGAACTCCACAAACGGAAACGGTTTCTTTGAAAATTCACGATTGTTCCAAAACGATTTTCTGCTTCACTCCGTTAAGGGAAGTGTGATCTTTTTAATTCTCCCCCATGATCATGGCTGTTAGTCTGGATGATACATTGTTTGGTAGACATAAGTTAATCCACCAATAATACTTAGAAAATTCTGTAGGTGTACTAAGCTCGAAATTCAAACTGTCGTGAGTGATGGATAGTCTCAAACGATCTTGATCTTCAGATTGGCACTGTCGTTTCAGTTCATCTGACATCACTTCCATCAATACATAATGAAGTCAGTTGAATTTTTTTCTCCAGGAACTTGAGTCTTGAACTATTTGAATTTCACTGTGTACGTGTAAGCAGTCGCAATAAATTTTCTGCAAGTCAGTTTTGGGGTAGCTAGAATGTGAAAATAATCTTCGGGGGTACCGAACGACTTTCTTTTTTGGCTGATCTTGACTCGCTTGTCTTGTTGTTGTTGTTGTTCTAGGGTTCAACGCCATTTTTCAGCACAAGATAGGCTATACATGGCGGCCAGTATAAATGGTGGAGAAGAACCCGGGAAAACCCCGGAAAGAACCACCGACCCACGATAAGCTACTGGCAAGCTTTCTCACATACCCACGTTGGCCGACTCACTTGTTTTGTGGAGGAGGTAGATGGCGTTGTATCAGGATTATTCATGCCCTCTTTCAATCGGTCGGGTAAACTGCTGCTAACACTTCTTTCACAGTATGGGGTGAAGCAAAACGTCCCCGTTCCTTGGTTTCTGGTTCTTCCTTGGAGGGTTTGATCTGCTAGTGATGATTGTTGATTCCAGTATGATTTGACTAGGTAATATATTGTTACGAATTTTACATGAATACAAATATATTAGTTTCATGTCCAGATGGGTATTTTGAGACTTTGTTAAGTAAGATGTTTTGCCAAAGAATGTTCCGTATCATTTATATTACGCACAACGATCGATGTGTTTTACCATATCCGCCATCTTTGTTTTGAGACTATGCTAAGTTCGATGTATTACAAAACAAATGTTCTGTATGATTAATATTATGTACAACGTTTAATGTATTTCACGATGTCCGCCATCTTTGTCTTGGAGGCAATTTATGTATTGGAGGCACCTGAGATTTCCACTACGCGGTGTATACAAGCATTATTGAGCACCAATAAACCATTGATATAACTAGTTTTTACATAGAATAAGTTATGCTCAGTAATCAAATAATGCACTTACCGTCTCCTGCAAGGATAACGCATTAGGATAATGCATGTTCTAATTTTCCCGCACCACCAACTTGTTTGGTTGTTGTTGTTGTTATAGGGTTTAACGCCATTTTTCAGCACAAGATAGGCTATACATGGCGGCCAGTATTAATGGTGGAGGAAGAACCCAGGAGAACCCGGAAAGAACCACCGACCCACGAGAAGCTACTGGCAAGCTTTCTCACATAACCACACTGGCCGAGCCCGAGACTCGAACCCACGCAGACAGAGGTGAGATGGCAGTGATCCGTAACGGAGAGCGCTTTAGACCACTCGGCCACTCGGGGACCCCAACTTGTTTGGAGGCCGATGTTTACTGTTTATACGTATGACACAATGATTTTAGTGTTTGATCATACGTTTGCAATAAAGAGTGTAATAATATAATTAGCATTCAATATTAGTTTTGAATCTCAATATTTTAATGATATTTAATATGTATTGAGTCTTAAATACTTGTTAGCAATATGTATTATTTTGGCGGAGTGTTACACTGTGTAGTGCAACCGAAGGTTGTAAATATGGGTGTCGTGCACACGAGTCAGTTTCCCTTCAACCGGCATCGGATTCGTACGCAAATGCAATATACGTAATGTATAATCGGATTCCAAAAGTGATATTGAATGTTATCATTCTCTGAATAGAAATTAACTGAAAATAATCACATTAGAATATATATATATAGTCGTTTAGTAAATTTCGGTACTATGGAAAATCAGAGCCAAAGATGAAGCGTCGAGTACTTTTACGTAGGGATATAGGGCCTCCATAACGCTATTTCAGTACATTTATATGACGATAGTTTTATCGTTACAGAAATGGTCACGCGTTTCGCATGTTAATTCTATTTATTTAAATCCGTTTGTTATTGGGATTTTAATGTTACCCCTATGAATATTCTGAAATCATTACAGTAAATTCTATTTGATCTATAGTATTATTTAATATAAACTGTTGAGACTGTTGGTTATAATTATATGTACATTCTGTTATATTAATTTATTTATTGACTAGGACGAGAATATGTAAATTGCATTATATTGATTTGTTTATTGATATTTTAAGACTAAAATAAATCCTGTATTTTTCTCCTTCAGATTTTTGTTGTTTATATACTTAGATAAATAATTTCCTCACATATAAGTAGCTAGTATAAGAAGCCATTATTTCTACAGGGATTTCGTCTGTTATCGGACGACTTTCTATATGCTACCAGTACATTATAGTATTGCAACCAATTCAAGGTCTCAATTTAAGGATTGCCGAAGTTTCGAAACAGGAAGTAATTTTCTAAATATAAGTGAGATTGCGCTGGGAAAATAAACCGGGGTGAGCACGTTACAATATATATATATATATATATATATATATATATATATATATATATATATATCCCCTGGCATACTATTCATGCGATAAAAAAGGATCCATTGCTTCAGAAAAGCATCATATTTTCGTATGTTATGCAAGCAAATTGACTATTAATTCATAAAGAAATGCATTCAAGTTACATTTAAGTAGTTAGTTTGACGTTGTTAGTGTAATGCGTCTGCCGTAAGCGCAGTACGTGTTTTATGGCAGTGTATTCTCTCAATATAGACTGTGCTGTTCGGTAACGTTTTATGACAGTGTATTCCATCAATACAGGCTGTGATATTGGGTCAAGTTTTACGACAGTGTATTCAAGTTTCTAATGTTCCGTGAATCTTTGACAAGGTTGCACCATCATCAGAAACATAATTTTCTCTCTTTTCTGTAAACCTCTCCCTCCGTGTTGACACAATAAAGCAATAACAATATAGTAAACGTAATACAGATATCCCACTAATATTAGTCGAGATCTGATATCCCACCATTATTAGCTCAGATCTAATATCCCACTAATATTAGCCCAGATCTAATATCCCACTAATATTCGCCCAGATTTGAGACTATCAAAGCAGGTTCAGTGCCATTGAATTTGGATAATCTAAGGAGTAGTAGGAAATAGATCTTGAAGTGTCAATTCATGGTAGATCTGAGTCTACAAGAAGCTTGGTTTAAAAACATTACATTTGGAACAATAATAGTATTTGAACTACTGTGTAATTGTGGATATTGGAACTATTCGAAAAAATAAATATGGCCGCCATTTTCAATTTGACCCCCAGTCGCTGTGCAGTCTTAGTAACAAAATGGAGAAACCAAAATGTGGTTCTGGAATCAATGCGTACAATTTTCAGTACCTTGGGTGCATGCCGTGCCACTGAATGAAGACAAATCAAACATGACACCACACAGCTTATTATGAATCCTCACCGGCTAGTTTTCTTCCAGCGCCAAGGAGCTCCTCCTGACCTTCTGCCCCTTCGCGATCAGCACATATTTACTACCGCAGCCGTTACGACTGAAGCTTGTGCCTTCAGCGCGTTGAACTCAGTCTGGTTTTTTATGGTCGCATACTTGACATGTTCGTCGAAGATGAGCCGGAATTCTTCTTCGGTGATAGTATTCTCCTGGAGCTCTCGAGAAGTGTGGTGGGCGATGAAATTCAACTTGCTTTCTGCCAAGACGTGAATTTCGTCGTGTGTTCTCGAATTTGTCACTACTTTGCGGCCTATGAAATTCTCGCATACAGGAAAGAAAACCGCAGCTAAGAGCAGTTATCTCAAAGGTGATCACCATCATAGTAGTGATTACTGTCTACAAGGCGCCGAATCCCGCAGCAAATGTGCATCTGACACAGCCGTCAGTGTTGAGACAAGACTATCCACCACGTTCACTGCGAGCGGGTATTTCTTGTCGGCGTTGTCCTGTCGCTCCTCATAGGATGACGGTCAACAGGTCTGAAATGAATCTACTTTTTGATGTTTTCCTATTGAAATCTGCATCTCAAAATAGATCACTGATCATTTTCAATAGTATGCACTGGACTCGTGGATGCCCGTCCTTTACTACTACATAGTTTGATTCCAAACAAATACATGCGTGGGCGATCGGATATTCTTTTTACTCAAAGTGAATAAACATCCGTCTGACGAGTTCACTTCAAAAAGTAGAGCACTCTGTTTGTATATAGCAATGTATGATCTGTCCACTCTTTGAAACGAAATTTTGCTGGCTTTTGTTCAATACTTATCACAGCTGTGACATGAGTATCGACTTGTGTCATTAATGTCGAAAAGAGGAGGAAAACTAATCACTGTGATGTAAGTCAGTTATTCCACTCAGACAGATTATTTTTGTAACAAACATTTTCACCCCTTTTCCCGTAGTTAAAACAGTGTTGTGACCGGTGCTGGCGAGTGGGATTGGGGCTGGCCGGTACAAAACAAAACTTTTAAGGCCTCTGATGCATTGGACCTAGCCACTGTCTGCAGACGGGCCCAAAACCATATTTGTCGTGTACTGGCTCTATCTGTGCGAACATCAGGTAATGAAGATTTTTTTTTTTCTTTACGTTCTTCTCACTGATGTAAAGAGCAATGATGAAGTCCACAAAAGCCTGCAGCTGGATGTTGAAAGCTCCCTGTGATGTGGTGGAACTTGGGTTAAGGTTTATGTTGTCAACAGCAACGAAATTCTGGCTGGGGTCAGACTTGGATAAACTGCTTCCGTGGCAATACTCAGCTAAGTAGTTCATATCTAAATTCAGATGTTTTCTTTGGCTCTGTCTTTTATTGTGAGTTTTACCACGGAATAATTGGGAAAGAATCATCCTTTATCTTGAAAAGCATTTCATATTGGTTGTGAAAGTAGTGTGTCGGAAGTGCACACGTAAAATCAGTGTGATGTGATCACACAGTATCTTTTAATTGACCCAGAAACGGAATTTTGAGCCCTGTAGCTTTTGATCAGCTGTTACACGCAATTAGGCTGTACAAAGGCAGTGAAATGTTTGGTGCGTGTAATGGTCTACAAAGGCAATATCAGAACCTAGGAATCCAAGTATGACTGGAACTTTGCTCTGAATTCAGATTGGAGAAATGCATGCATGTAATATATAGGAAAAATAATGGTGGTTTGACCCGCTTGCTACACGCATTGTTCTTTTTCAAATGATCTGATACAGTTACCATTATCCCTGGTAAATTGCCCTTTTTTCCCTACTCAGTAGCAGGCCAGCCATGCTACCGTTTAGTAGCTTTAAGGCCATATTAGAGCTATACCCCCACCCACCATTTTAACTGCTGATGATGGATAATTGAATAATCTCCCTGCTATGTGCTTCATGACCCATACTCTGATCAAACATAATGATAACGAATAACAGGTGAAACATGTGCCACACTGTATTCAATTACGTATCTTATTAGCTGCAACCAATGTTTCTGAAATGGTCATTTAGTATTACAATTTTGATGTTACTTCTATTTTCTTGGTAATAGTTACACAGTGTAAATTTCTGAGTTGCATGAATTTCTTTTATATTTCTCAGTCTCACTTTAGCAATATTCTTGGCTAATTATACGAGTATATATGGTGTATTCATTTAGATAATTAATGACTCCATCGTTCTGCAGCCTGTAACCAATGCAAGAATATCATAAATTGGGGGTTTAACCAGAAGTTGTTTTTCTATGTTGGTCTTAGGAGCCGTAAAGTTTGTAGCTTTGCAAATTAAATAGTTGAGTTTTTTGGTAAAACACTGTTCCCTGCGCTCTCCGGCTTAGTCCCACCTACTTGCCCAAGAAAATGCTATTATAGGATTTAGTCCCAGGTGATAACGATATATCGAGGTGATAACGATATATCCAGGTACCAATCTTATAGGATTTAGTCCCAGGTGATAACGATATATCCAGGTACCAATCTTACTTGCGTATCTTAATTCGTCACGTATTCCAATTTTGTTAATAATTGAATCTGTCAGTCTCTATCGTCATGGCAAATGAAAATATAAATCCTGCAAATTAATAGTTGTTCCTTTAACTCCTTAATTTTCTTAATCTGCATGGAATATTGTACTAATTCATCAATACGTTTATAGCAATGTATCCAAACAATGTTTTCAATTTATATGGATATAAATAAATTATCTTGTTATATTGAGATATACACATTCGTATGTATTGTATTATATTATAGATTTACATGTGTATCATAATGTTGTTCAATGATCCCGCTTGAAATTATGTATGTACGACTTCAGTATTAAACAATTTCGTTTATATTTGCTCTGTGGATTTACTCTTACATGGATTTATTGTTATATTAATTTACTGGTACATGGGATTTACTGGTCGATGGGTTTCCTGGTTCTTGAAGTAGTAAAGTAAATTATTTAGATACTAAATAAAGGCCTGAACGTATTAACGTAACTGTCTCCGTTGTTTTCGTGCAGGATCTTTCTTTCTATGTCAAATCGATAGTTCACCAGTTAATCAACGTTGTGGTTAATTACAATCTAACGAAATGTGCGTTATGCTCTCTGCGGCAGGGGAGGGTAATTTGATACTTCCAGACCGAGGCCAATGGTGGGGAAAGTGTAAACAGTGGAACATTTACTATTAGAATTCGACATAAATTTGGCAGTCCATGTAGGAGAGGGAAACGTATTTACATCAAGGTAGAAATTAATGATCCAACAAACTGACTAAAAAATGAAGGAAATAATAAAGATAAAACGAACATAAAATTTCAACATCATCATCATAATTTCATCTTTAAATCTGTGAGATGATATTTGCGATGATATTTGAATTCAGCTGCTTAAGCTGAAACAAAAAAGACAAAAAGCGATCGAGAACGAATTTTATGTGGTATAGACACAATACTATAATTCATTTTTCTCCCTTATTAAACTTTGGTTTTTAATTTGCATATGCCTAATCCTTGTTTCCATAATGTTCCTTGAATATGAAACAAAATGTGCTTAGAGGATGCATGGACAGGTGCATCAATTTCATCCAGGTACTTTGAAAATATTTGTCTCAGTAAAACCCACAAAAGTCAGGAAAAATAGTAGACACCGAGACGGAAGTAGAGAGCCTTCTGCTCGCATCAGCTTGTAGTTTAACCCCAAAACAACTGTACAATTAGATGGGAATAATTTTTCTTCATACATTTCGATTAATTCGTCCTGTTTCCAAGAGAAGGGCATAGCAGGTTACTACCTGCAGGAAACATCACTTCCTTTAAGAATCGGATATGTATGTGTCCTTGGTTGTTCTATTTCTGCCCATGAAGTAGAGGTTACTATAATTTCATTTAACGCATAATGATTATATGATACACTATTGTATGATACTTTATTTATTGTATGATAAATTATTATATGATACTTGATTGTATGATATGATACTTTATTATATGATACTTGATTGTGCGATGTGATACTTTATATACTTGATTGTGCGATGTGATACTTTATATACTTGATTGTGCGATGTGATACTTTATTGCGATGTGATACTTTATATACTTGATTGTGCGATGTGATACTTTATATACTTGATTGTGCGATGTGATACTTTATTTTATGATACTTGATTGTATGATATGATTCTTTATTGTATGATACTTGATATACTTGACAGTATGATATGATACTTTATTGTATGATACTTGATTGTATGATATGATACTTTATTGTATGATACTTGATTGTATGATATGATACTTTATTGTATGATACTTGATTATACTTGATTGTACGATATGATACTTTATTTATAATACTTACTTAATACTTGATTATACTTTATTGTATGATATGATACTTTATTATATGATACCTGATTGTATGATACGTGCTTGTACGATACTTGATTGTATGATACTTGCTTGTATGATATTTGGTTGTATGATACTTTATTATATGATACTATATTGTAATACCTAACTCAACAAACCAAAATACTAGGCACTATTAAGAACTACATTCCTTTTACAATAATAATACTAATAATGATAATGTAAAAACATGAAACAAAGTCAGAAAAACATGATGCGGTTCACTATATTGTATTGCCTTAATGGTATTGTGAATGGAGATTTGCATGCACAAACATTGTCTATTTAATGTGTGAAGATTATTTGATGTTAAACGTTGAGACGTGAGATGAAGTTTGACGTACGAGACTTTGACATATTTGATCATGTCATATTTATCTGTCACTGAAAACATCTAGCACGTGTGAATTACTTCTTCCATTCCTGATCGTATGCCATCCACCCACCATTATTTAGATCGCCGTCTGCATCTCTTATAAATGTGTAGTCTGTTTTATACTAAATGTGAGTAATAGACCTTGTTCTGGTCCTCGTAATGTCATGCTGTTGTCATGAGTATTAATGAATTCGTCAAGGAATTCATCTAAAGAAATCAACAGTTCTACAAGCTCTGGGACATCAACATTAAGTGGAAAGAAGTTCGCATGTTAGCAGTTATTGTGCCCTATCCATTTCCATGTTGGACCATGCGTGTGTCGTGCTGGAATTTCTCATGAATAGTTTAGGAAATGAATTGTCTTACCTTCCATGATTTTGGAATATCAAAGCCAGAAATATGATGTTACTCCATAAATTAATGACTTCAACCATCCGGTGGAGTTTTGTTACTGAAATAGCTGAGATGCACGATAGTGATTGGAATCAATGTGCCCGGCCGAAGAATAACATTTCTGTTGTCAAACTTTTGTTGAACAAATAAGTTAGAACTAATGTTACTGTTCATTATTGTAAGTTCTTGGTTATGTAAAACTTGGTATTTTACTTTAATGTGCAAAATTGTATGCATTGGATAGGGACTATTTCTAACCGTTTTACGACTCATAGCATCAGCAGTACGTTGTACTCTCGCTCGATTCGCATCGAAATTCATTTGTCCGTTTCGTTCAGTTCTACGTAATTATAGGTATGAATATATTTAAAAAAAAAAAAAAAAAAAGATTCAGAGTAAAAACGCACACCACGGACATTGAGAGGACAGCTTAATTCTGTCTAAATTTTGTGTTCAGAGGGATTTTTCCATGCAGTTTGAACAGTTGACGTGGTTACCGCCATGGCTAGCCCTGAGAAGGACAAACATTGATTGGCCAACTAAGGTCATGTGACGTGAATAGGAGTCTATAAATATGAGTGCAGACAATGCACTGGCAGATAGCTGTCAGAGTGGTAAAGTATGAACATCTAAGTAGAAAAGAATTTCGGCCATATATTCCAAATCCAATCGAAAACCATAAATTATATTTTTTTGCATAACCGACATTAACTTTGACACGATCTCAAAGCTGAATCAAATTGTTATAAGAAATTTTAAATAGATTTATTACATGATTGCTATTGAATTTAAATGTTTTATAATTATTATATAATTCTTTTAAAGCCGCTGCTATCTCCCACCACACTGCTCAAGTACACTAGTACTAAAATTATTCTTTTCATTGACATCACGCTACTATGTCAGAACGTGTTACAGTCAATCTAATAAATTTAGCTGTTAATATACGCATGAATTTCATAATATAATTAATTTCACCATAATATGGTGTATTACAACATCGTCTTTTGGCATTTAGACAAACAAGACTGTTCTATATTATCAGTAGTTGATATTGTTGTGTCAAACACTGTGTTGATGTAAAGTCACTATGCGATATTGAAAGGCATGTTCTATCACCTTTATTATTTATAAAAAGCATTTTTAAGTCCTGAATTCTGGTCTTTTCGATATGTAACACACGGGGTGTTACAATTTTGTATGATACTTGATTGTGTTATGTGTTGATTATGTCTTGTTGCGTACAATCCATCTTTACTGGCAAGCTAAGATTGTTAAATTTTCTTACTAAGATTTGTTAATTTTGATAAATTATACTTCACCCTAAATATAATATAAAAATGTATCCATAGTAATGAAAATAACTGTGTATAATGTGTGTTCATTTGAACTAAAGTTACATATTGCAGCAGTGAAAATAAAATCGTTGTTTTAACTGTAATAAAGAGGTGTAAATGTTTCTAACTAAAATCAGCAATTTAAACTGAACTTGTTCGTAATTCAGCCTTTTTAGATTTTGTACTTATAACTGAAAACCATCAGTAGAGGTCATGATTATAAAAACAATTATCCCTTACATTTTTTCATGCCACATATGACATCAAACCTGAAAATACGTTTAGAGGAGTCTGAGCTCTCCAAGATAATTTTTCTAGCTGTTGAGGTGCTATGCAGCAGCTACTATGGCCAATTAACACGATACATGTACTGAGGGGTCCAGACAGCAGCTGCTTGTGATAAGGGGATAGACGGTTTGCCACAGGTCTCAGATCTTGTTTTCACTACACTTCATCCGAGCTGCTGGCAGATGTTAAAAGTAACAGACCAGTCCAGGTCACCTGTTTTAAATGCGTAGACTAGAACTCATCCTAGTTAGTTGGTAAAATTAGAACCAGTCTCGGAATGAGTGAACAAAGAGTATATATATATATATATATACATATATATATATATATAAATATATATATATATATACATATACATATATATATATGAGTTAAAATATATGAGAATGTAGGAATGGCAAAAGTAGTATTTTATAGGCAGGAATTTCTTTTTATAGCTAATCCTAATTGTAAGTGAAAAACATTTTTTTTTTTAAAAAAAACGTCATATTGGTAGAATTTCAGTTCTTTTATAGACTTAAGTTTTGGAACATTACTGAAATTATCACCCGATTCTTCAGGTGCATAATAAAAACACGTGTTTCAAACACATTTATAACACCAGTGGAATTCATTTGGAACTCTATATAGATGCTTCCCGATGACGTCACTAGCAAACGATATTTTGCCCGTTTTACCTGGACGATGGGCAACCTGGCAGTTTCTCCTATATGCGATCACCAAAATGTTCCATTTTTAACGAGGCACACTGAAGGAAAGTCAACTTATAAATCACAAATATAGATACTAACAGCAAGCTTGAATTGCTTTCTGTATATCTATATAACTTTCGTAAAAGTATCTTAAGATTCAATGAATTTATTTCAACTTCCAACATCGTATAAAGTCAACGGTAAATCTGCCAGCTGACCACAAATATGGTGGCTGATGATGTCATTCATAAACTATGTATATTTGAACTTTTGATAGAACTTGTAGAACTATTTCGGATTTAATCACAATACTGTCAGTTATTTTTAAAATTTCACTTTGTATTCAAGGGAAATGAGCTATTTGTTGAATTTTGCAAAACTTATTGGTTTTCGCTTCTTTCTGTTACTTAGTTTAATACCATAGAGTCGTAATAGTACATTATTTACATACTGACACATTTCACAGCTGACAACCTTCCTGTCACGTGCGAGTAGCTGCCTTCAATTATCCCGTGCCCAAAACTTCAGTTAATGGTTCTACCACTAACTTAAAAGTTATCAGGTGCATCTAAACTGATACTTCCAAGCCTGCGCAAAGATTCCTCCTAATTTTGAATGCCACATAGATCTTTGTTTTTATGCATTTTCCTATGTCTATTTCACGAAGTGCTTATATTTCTACCAATTGATATAGAGTACGTTTAATTTATCATTTTAGTCTATAATTGGTCGCTGAATTTTATTCCACATGATAACACGGCACACGTAAGTGTGCCATGGAACTGAGGGATGAAAGTTTAGATAAGTTGCGGGACCCATAGCGGATTGGAGGTAGCCATTAACTCTAATTAGTGTCACTGCTAAATTGGACACTTCATTTACATTCACCATATATGTTTCACTACGGTACTGTTAAAAGTATAACTGTTTCTTGCTCCTGTTAAATTGCGGACAGATGTTTCTCGCAGCTGTCATAATGGTGGATGTTGGTTCTGGCTACCTTGTCTTCTTTATAGCAGTTATACTAATACAGTCAAGGGATGTGTGGGTTCTGACCACACGGCTTCTTTATAGCAGTCATACCGATACAGTAGTGAAGGGGTGTATGGGATCTAGCGAGCTTGGCTATTTTATAACAGGATGCTAATTAGCAGTGGCGTCACTAAGGGGTTACGGGGATTGTAGACCGCACCGGGTGACACCATCAGAGGGGGTGACGCCAAAATGACTGTCTACAAATTTTTGAATTTTTGTGCAAGAAGGAGGTCCATGGGTGACACCATGAGTTACCGCACTGGGTCACACCAACCCTAGTGACGCCATTGCTAATTAAATGTGTATTCGGTCATTGGTCCTCATTAATAATAATTAGATGTGTATTTGGACACAGGTCAAATGGATACTGCTTGAATGTGTATTTAGATACTGGTCCAATGGATTCTGATTAGATGTGAATTTATACACTGGTCCAACGGATACTAGTTAGATGTGTATTTGGACACTGTCCAATGCATACTAATTAGATGTGTATTGGACACTGCGCAATGCATAATAATTAGATGTATATTTGGACACTGGCTCAATAGATTAATCAGATGTGTATTTCGACACTGGTCCAATGAATATTAATTAGATGTGTATTTGTACACTGGTCCAATGAATACTAATTAGATGTGTATTTAGACACTGTACAATGGATACTGATTAGATGTGTATATGGACACTGTCCAATGGATACTGATTGAATGTGTATTTGGACACTGTCAAATGCATACTGATTAGATGTGTATTTGTACACTGTACAATGGATACTGATTAGATGTGCATTAATGCACTAGTCCAATGCATATTAATTAGATATGGACACTGTACAATAGATTCTGATTAGATGTGTATTTGGACACTGACCCAACGGATACTAATTAAATGTGTGTATTTGGACACTGACCCAACGGATACTAATTAAATGTGTATTTGGACACTGGACCAATGCATACTAATTAGATGCATATTTGTACACTGTACAATGGATACTGATTAGATGTATATTTGGACTCTGTCCAGTGGATACTAATAAGATGTGTATTTGGACACTGTAAAATGAATACTGATTAGATGTGCATTAATACACTGGTCCAAGGCATACTAATTAGGTGTGTATTTGGACACTGTCCGATGCATACTAATTAAATGTGTATTTGGACACTGTCCAATGGATACTAATTAGATGTGCATTAATACACTAGTCCAATGCATACTAATTAAATGTGTATTTGGACACTGGTCCAATACATACTAATTAGATGTGTATTTGCACACTGTAAAAAAGATACTGATTAGATGTGAATTAATACACTAGTCCAATGCATACTAATGAGATGTGTATTTGGACACTGGTCCAATGCATACTAATTAGATGAGTATTAGGACACTGGTCCAATGCGTACTAATTAGATGAGTATCTGGACACTGTTCAGTGCATACTAATTAGATGTGTATTTGGACACTGATCCAATGGATACTAATTAAATTTGTAATTGGACACTGTCCCAATGCATACTAATTAGATTTTTATTTGGACACTGACCAAATGGATACTAATTAGATGTGTATTTGGACACTGGTCCAATGCAAACTACTTAGATGTGTATTTGGACACTGGTCCAATAAATATTAATTAGATGTGTATTTGGACACTGACCAAATGGATACTAATTAAATGAGTATTTGGACATTGGTTCAATAAATATTAATTAGATGTGTATTTGGACACTGGCCCGATGGTTACTAATTAGATGTGTATTTAGACACTGTCCAATATATACTAATTAGATGTATATTTTTACACTGATCCAATGCATACTAATTAGATGTGTATTTGGACACTGACCCAACGTATACTAATTAGATGTGCATTTGGACATTGGTCCAATGGATATTAACTATATGTGTTTCTGGATGTTTGAAATGTTAATATCTTCGTACTTCAAATCATAAGGAGTATTAACAAACAGTTGCTTTATACTAAATTCTTGACATGAAAAACCGTTACTAGAGCAAAACAAAATAAAATAAGACCTCTCATAAAGTACACGTAGCATATAAAATAAGATGCTTAACAAAGAAACAGTATCCGGTACTTTTCATATTCTTAGTACGTATTGATTACTTTGTCACATTATTGGTGTTGTAATTTAATGTTCTTGAAATTTCATTAACTATCATGTTGGAATTTCTCTTATTGTTTGGAGAGAGAGAAAATTATTATCTAGGTAAATAGTCCTAATTTTCCACACCATTACATAGTTCTGATCCATAATGCATCAGCTATTTTTAACTACCGCATTTAATGTCATTATCATGCTACATAGCAATATGTTCTGAAAATATAAGATTTGTTCAGCTGATACCTGTATCTACAATTTACAAAAACAACATGAAATATTTTCCCATATTTACTTTTATATAGAACTAACTTGTTAAAACGAAATGGCCCCATTATTTTTTGTTTTGAAATCAAATTGTAAAGGAAACGCAACTCTCTCTCTCTCTCTCTCTCTCTCTCTCTCTCTCTCTCTCTCTCTCTATATATATATATATATATATAGGATCACCCGTGTATTATATAGCATATATATATACATATATATATATGCCTATACTATATATATATATATATATATATATATGAGACTAGAGTTCAGGACTTAAAAATGATTTTTTTGAAAATAATAAGGGTCAGATAGAACATGCTTTTCAATCTCGCATAGTGACTTTGCATAAACACAGTGTCTGTCGCACACACTATCAACTTCTGATAATATAGACTAGACTTGTTTGTCTAAATGCCAAAGACAACGTTATAATACACCCTATTATGGTGAAATTAATTATGTTATTATATTCCTGTGTATATTAACAGCTAAACTTATTAGTGTCATAAAAGCGTGATCTCAATGCTAGTATGCTGGAGCAGTATGTTGGGAGATATCAGCGGCTTTATAAAGGATTATAATATAATAATTATAAGGCATTTAAATTCAACAGCAATCATGTAATAAATCTACTTAAAATTTCTTTAACTATTTGATTCAGTTTTGGATTTTAAAGTGCCAAAGTTAATATCGGTTATGTAAAAATATATAATTGATGGTCTTGAATACATGGTCGAAATTCTTTTCTACTTAGCTGTTCATACTTTGCCGATCTGACAGCTATCTGCCAGTGCACCGCCTGCACTCTTATTTATAGACTCCTATTCATGTCACATGACCTTAGTTAGCCAATCAATGTTTGTCCTAGCCACGGCGGTAACCAAGTCAACTGTTCAAACTGCATGGAAAAATCCCTCTGAACACAAAATTTAGACAGAATTAATAGTCCTCTCAATTCAATGTTGGTGACATGTCAAAGTCGCCGTATTCCTTTGCATCTTCTCTCTATCTCTCCAGCCTCATCGAGTCATCAACCGTAACTTGTTTGTTTGCTCCCTTTCCCCACTGTGTGGTTCACATATTGAGCTATTTTCACCTGCATACATAAAACGTATCCTAATATTTGTCAGGCTTTTCACTTCTGGGTTTGTACAATAATCCCCACTCTTATTACGTCAGATATCGTCTTATCGTAACTCAACATAAACTAAGACTAATATGGGTCAGTTATCAGCCTGACGCTGATACACACGACCCTATTATTGTAAGATTAATGTCTTCCCCTAGCGGTTAGCCTCATTCCTAAATGAAACCATGACAGTACTAGACATCTTAGAAACTATTTTCTAATACGCCCTACTGTGGGTTATAAATCACGAACTGGACTATGTGTCGGTCGTAAGGGGTTCTAATGCCAAATACCACTGACTCTCGGTTTACAGAACTCACATCTTAATTACACAAATGGATTAATGGACTTCATGCCTTGTCTTAACTTCTTTACTAGCTAGCTAGTACTTCATTGGCACAACATTTCCAGATGTAGTGTAATCAATTCCTAACCTACATGATTCATATCATTTAAGACCGATAAATTCATACATTCTCAGCATAAAAATCCTATTACATACGACGATTAAAATCGGATAAATTCGTATCAAGGAAATATTATCTGACATTCTTAGAATACAAGAGTCATATAGCATTCAAGACAAATTTATACAAACAGTTACCTTCCAAACTCAAGGAAAATTGATGTATGAATATAAATCGAATAATGCAACAAATAATTACAAACTTATATCAATGAATATATTGTGTGCAATTGAGACAAACCTTGTGCTTTCCGAGACTCACTTTCTTTTTCTATGCAGCAGAATCTCTTTGTACCTTTAAGGTTCTGTGTCCTTCATCTTCCAGACACCGATCCCTTGGACAATTTATAACGAGAAATACTTGTTGTTTTTTGCCCGGAATCCTCTTCTTGACTTCCCACAGAAATTTAGACTGAATGAATTCATTTTATGGCACTTATTTCAAATGGCCCAAAATTGTCTTTGGATTATATCCACGTTGTCGTTTCCCCGCTACTTAAGCCCAAGTTAGCATATCTGTCTGACCCTTATCCCAGCGGATTCTAATGAAGAAACAATCACATCTCCAAATAAGAGCATCGCCTCCATCGCAGGCTTGTGATTTATAGGTCAATGTTAATTGTAACGCGTCAAGCTGACCGCGACAAAATTCGTTAAGGGATGTTGCAATCTTTCAAAATTCACTCTGTTACGTTAACTGTTTACCAGATATCAACAAACACTATCAACCACTAAGTAAATGAACTGTTTATCAGATAGCTACAAAAAGTGTTCTAAAATGATCAGCTGCAATGTAAATACACTGTTGACCAGATGTTTAAAAACAAGTATTCTTACATCAACAACAACAAAGTAAATGAACCGTTAACCATATACCTACAATAGGTATTCTTACAAGATCAGCTACAGGTTAAATACACTGTTGACCAGACGTCTAAAAAAACAGGTAGTTCTTACAACAACAAGTACCAAGTAAATGAACTGTGTTCCATATTGATACAAAGGAACCTTTTAATGCAGAAGGACTGGAGATTAGAAAAAGAAAGTCTGATATACTTTAATACAGAACGACAGAAAGGCCGAAGGACGTTCTTCACCATTCCAATTGATAAGCCTCAGACGAGAGACAAAAAAGCCTCGACTAGTTACAGAGTTAAATAATTTGGAAACGGGAGTGAATTTTAAGCCAATTTAATTTTCAATAGTAGCATATATTTGGCACTGAAGATTAATCTCTATTTTTATCAGGCACTGGGATTAGCAAGACAGATAAAAAAAGGCAACCTACATCATAGTCGGGATAGCACGCAGATGTAACATGTTACCGCCTTCGATAAGTTTTGTCTTTTTATTTTCTTTTCAGTGTTGAGATTTGGAGGAGACTACGAAAAAAGTACCCAGGATGATTATGGAATATTTAGAAATTAAAAGAGTTATTTGAGACGCCTTTGTTTTCACAAATATTTGTTAACAATTTGTAACTGTTCATGTACACTGTCAGCGAATTGTGAAAAAAGGCGTATATAATAACGCTTTAAATACCCACAGATTCCATGGTATTTAAAGCGTATTAGGGGCATGGTCTAATCAAAAACCTTGTTATCAATGAAAAAAATTAAACAACAATTCAAACTTTGCGTCTATGGAGGTAAAACATTTAAGTGTGCCATTCCTGTTGTGATATAGATTGCTGGCCCCGATACGTTGAATCAGTGACTAACGACCCAACGCACGCAGGGATGAACAAATGTAGCTGTCCCTGCTTCATTCCCATTTTCCAACCACCCTGTCAGTATCTTCAATCAGTGTATTCAATCACATTATCGGTGTCTTCAATCACACTGTCTTCAATCATCAGTGTCTTCAGTCACCACATCAGTGTCCTCAATCACCACGTCTTTGTCTTCAATCACCCTATCAGTGTCTTCAATCGTCCCATCAGTGTCTTCAATCATCCCATCAGTGTCTTCAATCATCCTATCAGTGTCTTCAATCACCCTATCAGAGTCTTTAGTCACCACATCAGTGTCCTCAATCACCACGTCATTGTCTTCAATCACCCTATTAGTGTCTTCAATCATCCCATCAGTGTCGTCAACCATCCTATCAGTGTCTTCACCTCATCCTGTCGGTGTCTTTATTTACACTGTCTTCAATCATCATATCAGTGTCTTCAATCATCCCATCAGTGTCTTCAATCACCCTATCAGTGTCTTCAATCATCCTATCGGTGTCTTCACTCACACTGTCCTCATTCATCCTATCAGTGTCTTCAATCACCACATCAGTGTCTTCAGTCATCGTATCAGTGTCTTCAGTCACTCTGTCATTAATCGTCCCATCATTGTCCTCAATCACACTATCAACGGCTTCAATGATCCTAGCAATGTCTTCACTCACGTTGTCTTCAACCATCCTATCAGAGTCTTGAATCACATTGTCTTCAATCAAGCTATCTGTGTCTTCAATCACCCAATCAATGTCGTCAATCGCACTGTCAGTGTCTTCAATCACCCCTATCAGTGTCTTCATTACAATAACAGTGTCTTCAATAATCCTGTCAGTGTCTTCAATCACTCTATCAGTACCTCCCATTACAATATCAGTTTCTTCAATTACACTGTCTTCATTCATCCTACCAGTCTTCAATCATCATATCAGTGTCTTCATTCACCACAATCGTATGTTCAATCACCCTATCAGTGTCTTCAATCATCCTATCATTCTTCAATCATCCTATCGGTGTCTTCCATCACACTATCAGTGTATTCAATCACACTGACAGTGTCTTCAATCACTCCTATCAGTGCCTTCAATCACACTGTTCAATCATCTTATCGGTGTCTTCAGTCACCACATCAGTCTTCAATCACACTATCAGTGTCTTCATTCAAACTGTCTTCAATCATCCTATAATTGTCTTCAGCCACCACATCAGTGTCTTCAACCATCCTGTCAGTGTCTTCAATCACCACATCAATGTCTTCAATCACTACATCAGTGTATTCAGTCACACCGTCTTCAGTCATCCTATCAGTGTCTTCAATCATAAAGTCTTCTATCATCCTATTAGTGTCTTCAGTCACCACATCAGTGTCCTCAATCACCACATCAGCATCTTCAATCACACTATTAATATCTTCAATCATCGTGTCAATGTCTTCAATCACACTGTCTTAAATAAAACTATCAATGTCTTCAACCACACTATCGTACATCACCCTATCAGTGTCTTCAATCATGATATCAGTGTCTTAAGTCACACTGTCTTCAATCATCCTATCAGTGACTTCAGTCACCACATCAGTGTCTTCAATTACTCTATCAGTGCCTTTAATGGCACTATCCGTGTCTTCAATAATCCTAACAGTCTTCAATCACTCTGACAGTATCTTCAATTACCCTATCAGAAGCTTCAATGATACTGACTTCAGTCATCAGTGTCATCAGTCATCACATCAGCGTGTTCAATCACCCCATCAATGTCTTCAATCATCCTATGAGTGTCTTAAATCACACTGTCTTCAATTCTCCTCTCAGTGTCTTCAATCGTATTGTCTTCATTCATCCTATCATTGTCTTAAATCACCGCACAACAAGTGTCCTCAATCACCGTATCGGTGTCTTCAATATCACCCTATTGGATTCTTCAAACATCCTATTAATGACTTCAATCACTCTGTCAGTGTCTTCAACCATTCCGTTACTGTCTTCAATTATCCTATCAGCGTCTTCAATCATCCTGTCAGTGTCTTCATTTACACTATCTTCAATCATCCTATCAGTATCTTCAGTCATCCTATCAGTGTCATCCTATCATCCTATCAGAGTCTTCATTCACACTGTCGTCAATCATTCCATCAGTGTCTTCAGTCACCACATCAAAGTCTTCAAGTATCCTATCAATGTCTTCTATCAATACATCGGTGTCTTCAGTCACCCTATCAGTGTATTCAATCACCCTATCAGTGCCTTTAATCGCTATCAGTGTATTCAATCACACTGTTTTGAATCATCCTATCAGTGTCTACAATCAGCGTATCAGTGTCTTCAATCACCGTATAATTGTCTTCAATCATCCTGTCGGTGTCTC